>OV050033.1:57463279-57625779 GCA_920105625.2 Clusia tigrina | reverse complement strand
TTTTGGACGGCAGTTGGGGCAGTTTTTCACTTCGTTCGCTGTTTTGATATCCTTCTTTTCATTTGTTGTTTATGAATGCGAATTTATTTATTGATTGCCTTAAATGGTTTGAGTAATGAAAAGGCAGTAATAAATTCGAGTGACATGGCACAAACGGCAAAAGAAAAGAGAGAAATATTATTCAAATAAAAAGTGAATTGACCCAAATGCAAACTGATGAGCGTGTGTGCCTCGTAAACAAAGCACGTGGGCACGTGGCAAACTTTGCATATTTATCATAATTTTTGGCCTTCATCACTGTTGATTTGCTTGAAAGCATTCAGAAGTCAGCTTCTGAATGACTTGCTACTTAAACGGTGGAAATGGTATAAATTTAAAATTAAGAAATACAATTTACGATAGTGGATGAGTCCTTAAAATATGAGCTGAATAAATTAAAACAATAATACAACTTCTCTTGTGGACCTTTATACATTTTCCCACTTTCTGTAGGGGCCTATTTCATGAAGATGTTTACCTAGCAGCTTTTCAAATCAACTTTGCAAATGAACTGTTTGCATATTAGCAGCTGAAGTAGAGGAGAATCTCTAAGGAATTGATTCTTCTCAATAAATAAATGCAAATTTCCAACGAAGTAGAGTGAACAGAGCTGAATGAAATAGTGCCCTGGTCACAGTTGTGGTGCATTGTTGCTGCTCGCAGCATCCAGTAAAAACTGAGAACACATTTTCATGGTAATAAAAATAAATGACGCTTTTTATTACGCCCGTTTATGCGGTCGTAAGTTGAATTTAATTCCAATACAATTACGAGTCCAAGTGGACAATTCCGTTTTAAAGCGCACATAATGTAGTCGAGAAAAGTGTACGGCAGTGCATGGAAATCCCACTCTCATGTGTGGTCAACTACGATCTGCAGAAGGGATAAGGAATAAACTACCATGCACAGTTGCATTTACACCAGAACACCAACAGAAGAGCAGCGCAGTTCCTTAAAATGAAGCAGTAAAAAGGATATTAAAGAAAAAATTCAAATAAAGGGCAAGATTTATGTTATGAGACTGTCCGACTTTTAAATTCTGGAAAAGTATAATTTAAGAAGTGAATTATGAACAAAGGGATGAACAGAGCATATAAAGAGGATATCGATATTTATAGGATTTTAAGCAAAATCAGTTCATATTTCTAACTTGGATGGCCTGACCACAGAATCTGTGATCATAACCCGTTACCGGGCTAAGGCCGACTTCAAAAACCCGTCACGGTATTATTGAATACCCAGTAATTAAGGACTTGTTGAAAAATGGTATTTCTTAAAGGTATATTTTTGTGCTCTCTGTTCAATGCTATTGAGCTCGGAAGGTTATTAGAATACGAAGGCTTTGAAGGACAATCTATAGGAGAAATTATCCCATAAAAGTCAACCGAAGTAGCAACTCTATTGCAGTAATATAGAAATGACTTGTTCCCAACTCTTTAATAACAAATTTGTAAGAGGATAGAGACTCCGAAAAATATGTTGATGAGCGCTTTCATTAGAAAAATCCTGTATCCCTCACACGTTCCAAGTATATATTGTACTCCAAAGAAACCAAAGCAGAACCAAAGGACGAAAAAAATCAAACTAAATCCTTAACACAAGAGTGTAAAAGCATGAAGTAGGATTATTGGGACAAATACTTTAAGCGCCTTAGAAGACAGCCTGGCAGGACATAAACATTCATTGAAGATAATGTCAAACAAACTAATTACACCACTGCAGACCACTTAAGAGCAGACACTGATAGAAAATGTGAAAATCTACTTAGTCAATGTAAAAGGAAAGCGTTACAGAAAAGATAAATAAAGGATAAATCCTTTATAAATTCGTAAATAAACTAATATTCGAAAATAAAATCGAAAAGTAAGTAATTAAATATGAGTGAATAATAACAGTGAGCATCTTTAAGAACTGTTTTCGACACCCTTTTAGATAACTAGACTTTCAATAACTTTAAGTATCTAATGGTGAAAATATCTAAAATATTGAGTGTTATTGTTCAATACAATGAAACTACTGAAAATGGTTGCTGATAGTCAGTCTACCGAATAATTTTATCATTGTTCATGAACTTGATCAGGAACAGAAAATAAGGAAATTAGATTGTAATACAGAAAAATATTAGTGATAGAATCAGGGAGCTAATAAAATGTTACTGTTTGCATAGTTTCTATTGAGGCACTGCCCTATCTTCTTCAGATGCAAGAAAGAAGCATACGAATGACTGAAAGCATTCATTCCATGAAAGCATATCCATGCAAATTGATAGGACTTCAAAATTTCAACTGAACTATAAATCATTTCTAGTTGAAATTCTATGATCCCACAAGATAAACTCCAATGCGACCCTGCAAGATTTACTCATGATTAAATTGTTCCTCAATGATTTCGTAACTACTAAGCCAATAATCGTTCAACTAAAATGTTTGAGTAGGAGATCAATTGATTTGGCAGGAAATTTTATGTGGGTTTGTCTCAATGGGAACTAAGAAACCTGTATTCTTATATGACTAAAAACTATCCGCTGTATGCTCCTGAGGATAATTAGGAAGTCAAGTGTGAATAACTAATAAGCAATTTGCATAGAAGAAGAGAGATAGGGGAGAGATAGATAGGTATAAAAATCAGAGAATGAAAATAAAGGAGTATAGAAAGCACAAGTAACATGAATACTTTTGTTGTTCTTCCAACACTATATTTATACGTATCTTATTGAATTAAATGGGATTATTTTATATTGAAAATCTCAAGAATGAGGATGAACATTCTAAATGTTGTTTTCCTCACACACAAAATTGTTTTTATACAAATATTATCGTCTATTGTTTAAGGTGATTTATATGTTAATGTAGGTGTGACAGATATATACCAATTCTGTTTGCACACTGCCTGGGTTGTTTAAACAATGATAAATCATAAATTATCAAGATTAGGCAATAATAAAAGATTTTATAAGTAAATATATCAAATTCAGGATTCAGCTGGAAATATTGTTCTATTTCATTAGACACAGAAATATTGAACATGAATAATTTTGACACCTCAATTTGAGTGAGAGACATAATTCCTTGTTTATTTCAACATAGACATCTCATCACCTCTATTGGGAGATCTCCATGAGGCTCTAAGATTTTAGCTAAAAATCATGTATGCAAGTAGCGAAGGTCTCACATAAACACACCCATACAACCATTTATCCTCTTAAAAATTTATTGAAACTATTAAAAGAATTCTAGTAAAAATGTAAAATTAGTTGACTAATTGTGCCTCATGATTTTTTTAGAATACCATCAAATTTATTACTCTCGAAAAACTAGTGCCAAATTTCCGTCAAGGTTCATTTTGCTTTCAAAGGAAAACTGACTCAGTATTTCACTGGCTGTAATAAATCAGAGATAGTGCGTAGTGGTGAACTGAAGCTGATGTTTACAATTTGGTAGCTCAATAAAAATTTGTTTATTGTGTGTAATAAAGTAAATTATTACACTCTGTGCCCAATATTCAGGCTATTCGAACTTTTTATTGTGCAAATATTTACAAACTTATATCAAGCTGCTTTTTTTGGCACCAGCAAAATTTATTTATAGAGCAATAAATTTAATAATGACTGGCAAGGATAAGATCAACAGCTCTGAATACACTCCCACCCATATGAGGCAGGCGAAAAGTGGAAGCGAAAAAGAAAACAGATTGAGCTGACACAAAAAAGTGACAGGGTGAAAGCGCGCTCAGATTATAGTTACAGCAATTAATAGAAAAGAGCTACGACAACTTGAATAAATACTATATTGGTTTCAGATAATCTCAGAGGACATCAATGACACTAATGTGATGGAACGCTACATAAAACAAAAGGACAGAATAAGAGAAAAACACCACTACGGAATTTTTGTTCATTTAAATTTTTAAAATTAAACTTCAATTTTTTCATTATCTGGATTATCACAAGTATATTTATTCCATTGAGAATTGTTTGCAGCAGGAGTTGGTGGCATCGGTAAGCTAAGGAAGATTTCTGAGCACGGACAATTATTCTTTGAATTTTAATTATTTTAAATTTTCATATCAACCATCATATCGGAAATATTTTGGTGTTTCTTAATTAAGGTATAAATAGAATTATTCGTAATAATTTAAAATATGATGAGCTATTGATATAATAATTTTAAATAATAGTATAGAGAAAACAATATTTTGATTCTGAACTACACGATGATGAGGATATGCTTTAAACGCCGTCATTATAGTCAAGGACTATGAAGAAATTCTGATAGTTATCTGCGTTATTGTTAATTAGACATCATGAACATCACGCAGGTATAAATCCTGCCACGGGCTTGGTCTCCAAAAATGCTTATTTCTATAAAATCATTTTCTCTTCGAGTCGAAAGCCTCTGTAGCTAGTGCTTATTCCTCCAAAAACACCTTGCACTCATAATTAATTATGGTGTAAGATATAATAATAATAACAATAATAAATTAATGACAATTCCGAATAAATTATCTCCGATATGTGAAGTGTGTATATTAATTGCAGTCTTTTTCCTGAGTACTCTTCTGAAAGTTCTAAGACTGCACTTTTTAGATTAATATCCTTGTGTGGCCAGTTTAGTACATTATTAAAATGAAGAATATTTTCAAAGAAAATAAAAATCAGTTAAAAATATTGTGGGGTAATATAATGTTAGGCTGGCAGGATTGATATGTTGATTGTTGGTCACGCAAGATCGACATTCAGTTCATTTTTGCAGATTCTATGCAATGCATAGATGCAAAAGAGCACTATAAAATAGAAATGCCTAACACGAAGCGAAAGACACCCTCAGCAAAGATTTTGACCGGCAGAGTGTGCCGTTGGCCAAGCTATTGTTTGTGCTGTTCTGTAACTATGCCTAGTCAAGAGCACTGAGAGAAGAAATAAGAAGTCTAATGCAGGATTGCAGTTTTAGAAGTTCAGATTAATTCTGGTTTATTTGGTGGCTCGCTGGCCCTTTTATATTATTTAATTCTTATTGTTTTCTTATTCTAACTAACATAAAATATATCTATCTTATTTCTACTAGTTACAAATCATATTCCCGAAATTAGTCTCAAGTATCGGATTTCCGATATTATTCATTGACGAATCATCGTCTTTGTTTATATTAATAATTTTGAGTGCAAGTTCAGGGCTAAAGTCACTGCGCTGTCCAATATGCATACGCTGCAATATAGGCAGCGTGTGTTATTGCACCACCAAAATGCTAGTCTAGCGTATTTGGGTATTGAGTGCAATTGCGTACGTTGCGCTATTGTCAGTTTGTTTGCATATGCGACTTGTTGCTGTGCTTATGACGATGTGTGCTCGTCAGTGTACATTTGTGTGGTACACTACAATATCCCTGGAGATATATACAATCACATATAGTCCTATCGAGTGCCTTTATCTACTATTTTTATACTTGTTTATATCGCCAATAAACCGCTCAGTATCAAATTGAATTTACAGTATTCAAATTA
Source organism: Clusia tigrina (assembly GCA_920105625.2). Lineage (NCBI taxonomy): Eukaryota > Metazoa > Arthropoda > Insecta > Diptera > Clusiidae > Clusia > Clusia tigrina. The sequence continues at coordinate 57,620,241 of OV050033.1, read as the reverse complement.
AGTGGACGGACAAATGTTAAATTTTTGATTCATTGTTTCTATTGAAAATTGAATCACTTAGTTTTAGTTTATGCTTGATGAATTTTTAAATTTATATAGGACTATATTATCCAATATGGTTATTTATAGGTGAAATATAATATAATCAAACAGGCTACTTTCGCACATATATTCCAAACTCCACTGCTCTATCTTCTTCAGATGAAAGTAGGAAGCGTACGAATGACTGACTGCATTCATTCCATCAAAGCATATCCCTGCGAATTGATAGGACTTCAAAATTTCAACTAAACTGTAAATCATTTCCAGTTGAAATGCCCAAATATATAAAACTCATTAATATTGATTATATAAACGGTCGTGTAACTAAACGGACGTGTAATCACACGAGCTCCGCCCTTGTGACATTTATCGTTATTTAAAACCAAATAACTAATTTTACAAAACCCGCGAAAGAGACGCTAAATGAAAGTGCAATTTTCAAGAAAGTGTCTAGTTCTGTTTAGATAATCTAAATGCTTATAATAACTAATTTGAAATTTATTAAAAGTGTTAAATAAACAATCAAACAAACAAAGCAACAGCTATATATGTACATATATAAGTTAAAAGTTGAAAGAGACAACAAATAAAATAATCCCGGTTGTGTGTGGTGTTGCCACAGTGGACTCTGGCCATAATAAGTGATTAGAGTTACCACACCAAAAAAATTTTGTTTTTCGTGATATTTTACATACATACATAAATAAGATTAAAATATAGCAAAAATAATAATAAATAAAATTTTAAAAAAACTAAAAACAAAGTATAGTCGGTAATCGCCAGGAGTGTGTAGCGCTCTCCCCCGTGGGAGAGAACGAGATCTATGAGCGAGTCACTCCACTCTTCATGGAGTGCACATGGCAAACCCCCAATAATGTCCTGCTCCAGTATAGCAGTGGATTGTGCGACAACTACAACAAATTCGTCAGCAACAACAACATCTGCCTTCGCTACGTACGGTACAACAACTACATTCTCGACTACAACTGCGACATCAACATGTTCTTCTGCCTATGTACAAATTCCACCAAAAGGCGTGCAGGTAAGTCAACTGCAATCGCTACCAAAGAGAGCACGAACCTCACCCACGACAGATAAAGCGAAAATAACGCCCAACACTAACAAAAAGCAAAAAATAGCAAAAAACCCAAGCCAAAGTAAGTTATCAAACTACTGGTTGAGCGATACTACTTCAGAAAGAAAAAACAGATTTGCTGCTTTGACCGTTGATGAAGACGAACTTGCTGAACCCTCGCACAGTGGACAAGTTGATCAAAATGAGTCCGAAAAAGAAAAAAACAACTAGTCCGAAAAAAAAAGTTTAAACAAACCACCCCCTATATACGTACAAGGCGTAGAATCCATAGACGTTAAAAAATGCGCTTACCGCTGTTGCAGACAGTAACATCAAATTTAAAATATTAACAAACAATGAAGTACAAGTTCATTTAAACATAACTAACATAACTCAACGGACCACAAAAAAAACTGCTACCGCTGTTTAGCATAGAACTGGAAACAAATACTAACAATAAAGATATTTATAGCATTAACAAATTAATGCATTGCATAGTAGTTTTTGAGGCACCTCATCATAAAAGAGAAGTCGCGCAATGCACTAAATGCCAAAAATACGGACATACAAAAAACTACTGTACAAGGGATCCAGTATGTGTGAAATGCGCTGGAAAGCATCTAACAAGTGAATGTAAAAAAAAAAATAACCAACGCAGCTGAAATTAAATGTGCCCTATATGGCGGAAATCATACTGGAAACTATAAAGGCTGTGAAATATACAAAGCCATAAAAATTCAAAGGTTTCCATCTTTACGCAGAAAGGATCCATTATTACTTCAGACCAAAAATATGCATGGATCAGTAGTTAAACCAGGCGTAAGCTATCAAATCCAACTGAAGAAAATACAAAAAATTCAAACGATAGTGATATTAATGAACTTAAAGACATGGTGAAATCCTTAATCACTCAAATGACTAATATGATGAATATTATTACAATGTTACTAACAAGCTTAAATGCACGAAAGTAATAGTTTAATAATTGGAGCCTGGAATGCAAATGGCCTAACAAAACATTATCTTGAGTTGAAGCAATTTTTGTCTGACAAAAAAATTGATATAGCTCTAGTTTCAGAAACACATTTTACGAACAAAAGCTATTTAGTATTTCCTGGATATAAAATTTATGTGACAAATCATCCTGATGGTAAAGCTCGTGGTGGGACAGCTATCATAATAAATTCACTATTAAAACATACTGAACGGCAACCATATGCAACACCTCATATTCAATCCACTACTGTGCAAATTGAGGATACAAGTGGGACAATACTCATTTCCTCAGTATACTGTCTCCCCAGACACCTAATAACGACGGATCAATATGATGACTACATAAAGACGCCTGGCGTAAGATTCATTGCAGCTGGAGATCTGAATGCAAAACACACTGACTGGGGATCTAGGCTAACCAATAAAAAAGGACGAAATCTGATTAATACTATAAACAAAAATAACTGCAGACTTTTAAGCTGAGGTGAACCCACATACTGACCAACAGATAGGAAAAAGATACCAGATCTAATCGCCTTCAACATATCAAAAAATATAAAGTGTAACCAATTAAAAATTAAAGCTTGTTTTGAACTTTCTTTAGACCACTCTCCGATAATACTTGACTACAAAACTGACATCAAACCCATATAACCAATAGCTAAGATTTTAAACCACAAAACAAACTGTAATGAGTATAGACAGCATATTGAAAATCAACTGAATATGTCTATCACACTGAAAACACATTTAGACATTGAACGTGCCATTATTCACTTCAACGATGTGTGTTAAGCCAGCAGCATACATTTAGAAGAAATAAACCTACAACGGATATTTTCATAAGAAAGCAAATTATTGAGAAAAGAAAGCTGAGAAATAGGTGGCAGCTAACTAGACCGCCTGAGGATAAACACAATTTAAATATAGCCTGCAAAAAACTCAAGAAAATATTAACTAAAAGACAAAATATAGAAGTTGAAAATTACCTAATAAACTTGACGCCTACCCAGGATACGAACTACTCATTATGGAAATGCACAAAGAAATTAAAAACTCAGATAAGGTATCAGCCACCACTACGGAAAGATGACAACTCATGGGCTACTACCAATGAAGAAAAAGCAACTGCATTGGCTAAATACTTTGAAAAAGCCCTATCAAATGACGAAGATAAATATATTGAAACACGCAATGACTTAAATATAGACATTACAACCAAAATTAAGAAAACAAACACAACAGAAATAATTAATTGCATTAAAAAACGAATAAACCACAAAATAGCACCAGGATACGATATGTTGACAGGAAAAGCTCTCGCTGAGCTACCTACTATAGGTTATAACTACTTAAGGAATGTTATCAACTCAATGTTCCGACTACAATTTTTTCCCAAAGTATGGAAAGTTGCTGAAATTATTGCACTACCGAAGCAGGGAAAAGATGCTACAACTGCTTCGTCGTATAGACCAATTAGCCTACTTCCCATAATCTCTAAAGTTGCTGAAAAACTATTACATGATAGACTTAGCCAGATCCTTGACAATAAAAACATTATACCAAATCATCAATTCGGCTTCAGAAAACGACATTCAACAATTCAACAGATACACCGTATAACAAACAAAATTGAAACAGTCATAGAATATAAGCGGTACTGCGTTGCTGTAGTCTTAGACGTTGCAAAAGCATTTGACAAAGAATGGCGTAAAGGACTGCTGCATAAAATGAAGACGATGCTGCCACTTGACCACTATTTGATTGTTGAAAGTTATCTTGGTGATCATTACTTTTACGTCAAATATAATGAAGAGTGTTCGTCTATTCATCTTACAACAGCTGGAGTTCCTCAAGGGAGTGTTTTAGGACCACTGCTATATGTCATATTTACCTCAGATATACCACTTCCAAAAGAACTGAATACCACAATTGCTACCTTTGCTAACCGACACAATCCTCTTAGCATCTGACAAAAATCTTAATACTGCGACTGCAAATCTGCAGATATACACAGAGAATGTAAAGGAATGGTTTGATAAATGGTGCTTGAAAATTAATGAAGATAAGACTGTACAAATAATTTTTACAACTAAAACAAAATTTAACCCAATACCTATTAAAATAAACAATAAAGATATAAAAATAGGGTCTACAACTAAATTCCTTGGTATACACATGGACTCAAAGCTAAATTGGCACTACCACATCAAACAAAAAACGAAACAAATAAAAGAAAAATTTAGGCAACTATATGGGTAAGCAATCTAAACTCACAATTAACAACAAGTTGCTGCTATACAAGTATGTAATAAAGCCAATTTGGACGTACGGACTCCAAGTATTGGGAACGGCAAAGCGGTCACACATACAAAAAATTCAAAGACAGCAATCTAGGATATTAAGAGTTATCATAAAGTCTGGTTGGTACACAACAAATGAAGATATACACCGCAAACTAAATATGACAAGAATTGACGAAGAAATAAAAAAGATATCCACAAAACACTACGATACACTGCATGGGCATAATAACGAAGAAATAAACGAGTTGCTACATCTAGAAGAAACCACCATGCGCCGTTTAAAGAGAACTCGACCAAACGACCTACTGAACTAGGAAATCCAGACTACAATTTATTAGTAATAGTATTATAAATGTAAATGTAAATAATTATCATAAACATAATTTTGATCATAAATTGTTATAATATAATTATAGTGAACTATTATAATTAATGTAAATAATTTTTGTTGTACACTTCTTGGCATTGGCCAAAATGTGTTTTTAATATTAATTTCCAAACAAATTGTCAAATCATGTACTAGGTGTCAATATAATGGTGACAGATGTATGAAATAAAGGGAAATAAAAAAAATAAAAAATAAAAAATTAATATTGAGAATTTCATCAGGACACTGTTATATGAAATATGATTTAAAGAAATGAGGATATGAAGTGGACGGAAAGTAGGTGTTAGAGAGGACAATGAGACAGTTCACAGTTTGTCATTAGAATCAGTCTCATTAAGACATGACAGCTTTAAATACTATAATTCACTGACATTTACATCCTTTTTTCGTTTTGTCGGAAGAACTTGTCAGATCATAAGACATCCATTGTACTAGATTTTATGTTTTACTAGACTTAATCTTTATTACCTTGCAAACGAAGTTAAATTGCCCATTTTAACAGAGGGACATCCCTAGTACCACTGATCGCCAAGTTTCTATATGATAGGGCTCTGAAAAAACACAAACCTTTTTGACAGGACTTTAAAACTGAAAATCTGACTTCAGATTCAGCTTTGTATGAGACAAATCAATGACATGGCATCCAAAGCCATAACAAGGCACACAAATCAAAAAAACGGCTCATAAAATCAATCAATTCGATTGTTTTTAGGGAACCTTTGTATGGTCTTAATTTTCAATGTGTGCGATTATAAGAGAATTAATTAAAATTAATAAAATTATGTTATTATATATTATATTATTAAATAAATTAAAAAAATATAAATCACCTCTGCAAGAGTTCCGTTTGTAAACTAACTCCTTTTTGAGTCGAAGAGAAAATATTTATTAAAAAGAGACCCAGCCTATGGCAGTATTTTAAGATACTAACATGTTTAGCACCACGCAAAGTAGGTGCCATCAAAAATAACTAAGTCAGTTATATGTCCAATTATCTGAGCTTATTCTACGCTCAGTATATAAAAGTGTCATCAAACGGTACTTAAACATCCGCCTAAAATTTTACATTTTAAGGGAACTTTCAACAATGATTGCTGCAAAAAGTGTGCAGTTAATTTAAGTGGCACTACAAACAAGTGTCTGGGTCTCGACTGGGGTATTAGTAGCCTGTTGGGAGGGCACTCATTTTATGAGTGTCAATCAAACGCTCTCTGACAGTTGACTCTTAACATATCACACTTTACAGTATCACTGCAGCGTGCTGAGTGGAAACTGATATGAGCAAATATTAGCGATAACATGCAGACTCTTACGAGACAACTGAATAGCAATTGAGGAAAAGTTAAATTATATGAAAAGAAACTCTGATATGCTTCAGAATAATAATACTTAAACGCGTGTAATTGTGTACTTGATTTATGAGCTATACTCGTATAGTTTACGAGCTGGCATTAAAGTAGGCAAGGCCATACTTAATTGTTGTATACATACAAGGAATGAATTATATTATACACAAAAGGAAAAGTCCCAACTTGAAGATATGGGATAAGTAAAGTTACAAATCACCAAATTTCCAATTACTTTCATATTGCCTTCAGACTTTCTCACCACTCTCCTTAACTGAACTTACCTCACATGTCAGCAATCTGCCCCACACAGCACTAATTTATATTTTTCCTATTCCTTATTGAAAGTAGAAATCAACTGCTGGAATTAATTTCGCATGTAATCCTAGAGCAAAGGACACAAGAAACCAGCTGCACTCAGCTGCACACTATGTCACTCTGTTGTGACATACGAGTATTGTAAATTCAAATCAAGCATTTAACAAATGGTGTACTCACTGCAAGACTGTCAATGACTTTCGCCCCTCACTTCCAGCTAAGACGACGGAGCAGTTCGTACCAAATATATGCATGCATTCTGCAGTCCTATCTTGGAAGCATGTGCAGGCATGAGTGAACAGGATTAAATGGGTTTTCATTTCAAAGCAGGCGTGTAATAAAGGGCAAAAGTGTAAGGTATTTAAGAGAATGGCAATGGGCAAGGAAGCAACATGGAGAGTGTTTTTGCAATAATTGTTAAGAATCCAAGCAACATGTTCAGTATGGAAGTCAAATATTAAAGTTAGAATTATTTAAAATATATTTTCACTAGGCTAGATTTTCAATGTCCTGTTGTTTAAATTGCTTTCAAAATTGAGATTAAAGTTTACCTTAATATTTTTGGTTTACATGACGTGTGAGCAATATTTGAAAAAGCAATTTAATCGACATACTTGCCTTCTTCTTTCACATATTTGGCATTGCATAATAACCGAAAATAGAACTCGGATTTCTTTAAAGTATCTGTAAGCAATACATAACTAGCTGAAACGTAAATTTTAAATTCAAGGAGAACCACAATATGTTTTCCAGTGTCAAACGAATACTCCTGTTTGTTCTCAGAGCTAATTTTAATGCTCAAAGTGTTCATCAGAATCTAAGGACAGTAGCTCCTCATTGAGCTGAACAACTGAGCTTTAGTTATTGTACAAAGCTGCAAGCCTTCTTTTTTAATTGAAATTAGAATTTACATAAAAACCGGCACATATTTCATAGTAAGAACAAAATGGTTCCAAGGCAAGAATTGATGGATACAAGGATCCCCAGTACATGCACTAAGTCTCTTCTATCATTTGAGTTCAACTTTTCGCCACGCAACAAACAAGTCTCTTAGATTCAGTAAACGAATTTAATTTAGTTACAGTAAAATAATTTAAAATTTAATTTTCTCTTTCCACTACTTTCGCTGAAACAATTTAACGACATTTTATTTGTTCAACCATTTGCGTCAATTGCCGTTTAAAAACTGTTCCTCTTTCTACACGGCCAACGCATTTTGTCACGCTTATTATTGCCGCCATTTTGCTGTGACATAAATGCCTCACCACAATTATTGTCAACACATTCAGTTGAAGTGTCAGCACAACACCCAGCGAACGTGGTTAGTTGCCTTTCAAGGCAGCCAAGGACACCGACCTAGTTTGTTTATTGCCGTCACACGACCACCACAGACGTAGTACAAATTGTGGCACAAAAAGCGGCATAATTACGAGTATATTTCTGTCAGACATTTACAAACCGTATCCGTACATTTGTGGTATTTTGTTCGTGCATCCCAAACACTTTCGTTCAAAAGGCTTTAATTAGAATTTTGTGTGACTATTAACCTTGAGACTTGTTCCGAAAAGGATTGCTTTACTCTAGGTTAATGGGAAAGTGTGAAGCTCACCATTGCCAGAACATGAAAAGGGGACCCAAGTAATCAATAAATGTAAGAGGAATACTAAAGTTTCATAGGTCTAGTTGAAGCCTACGATATTTAAAGTTTGTAAAAATATAGGCGGGCAAGTCACCTCCAGTTGACACAGGGCAGTTCATATTTTCATTGTGTCTGAATATTTTTATCTGATTATGCTTGTTCTGTAAATGTTTAATGTTAACTGTGAAGACTGTGACTTTTGGAAGGCTCGTAAGGGGTTATGTCACCCCTGCTATTCAGGAAACTAGCTTTTTGAATGTTACAAGCAATTTCCTGGATCTCATAATATTACTCATACGCCCCGTTTGTTAAATTTTCATTGCAATGAGTATGTGCATTTAATTATTATTGTAAAGCTCGGGTCAAAAATGTTTCTTTCTAAATGTTTTTCTCCTTGAGTCGAAGGTCTTGTAGTCCATAGTACTCATTCCGCCAACCCCTTGCAACATAATTAGCTAGGATTAATAATATTTATTATTATTATCATTGCATAAAAGACGAATGCGACTTCTAAAAAGATTACTATCAGAAAGAAAGTTCAATTTTTTTGTGGAATATGAAGTTAGATTTGTGTGGAATATAAAATGTTAGATAAAAAAGTTGTATTTGTACATCAACACATATTAACCATAATCGAATCACTTCGGCTCTTCAATAGGTAATATTAATTTTTTTTGGTGTAGATTCCTGGGTTGGAGGCAACCAAATTAATTGGCCACTGATTTTATATACCACCAGAATTCGAGATGCTTTGATAGTAATGTGAACTATTATCATATCAGTGGTGATATTCCAGGTGCTCTGGAATGATACACAGCCATAACTTTGGCTGTGATGAGAAAAAGGGCTCACAACTACCTTAGAAAGGACTATTACAAGCACTCAGGTAAGTGATGCTCATTGTACTCGAAGTCTTACGATAGTGGAAAGAGGAAAAGGATATTGGGGAGTTGTGAAGATGTAAGTTTCATATTTTCAAATCTATTTGACACCTCTAAGAAGATCACAAATCTGAGTATATAGGGAGTTTTGAAAGGGGAAGCTGCATATTTTAAAATCATTTTGACACCTTTAAGAAGATCCATTGATAAGGAATTTATCTTTTCTATATCCAGTATATCAGACCCTAATCAACACTTCCTCATTCTGGAAAATATTTTGTGCTACTGTCTTCCTCCAGACAGGATATGTTATTAGGCTCTATATGATGACTGTGGCCCCATGGATCATGGCCCTTGTTTAGCCCGACCTTAGATGAATATCGTCCCCTTTAATGTGAGTAAAAATTCGGCTATTTTCTTTGGACTCTTTCGGAAGCATTTGGTTCATTTGCTGGGCGACTGACTATGGCGGTTTGAATACTCAGCGATTTGAGTGAATTTCTTCAACGAGATGTTGCATATCTTATTAATTTCAATTATTATGAAGATTATGCTTCTAACTTGATCAAGGATGTTTTAATATAAACATCATTTTTATTATACAATTTAGTGTTGTATGACTGCTTGCTTCTATGAAACTACAGAGCTACTACTTTATAATTTCGCAATTGAACTGAAGGCCTTAGCTGCCATGGTTCTCTCTTTTTCCATGTTAGGTTTAATTTGTAATTATAATCAAATGTTATTAAAATAAATAAATAAATACTTTATCACTTCTTGTTTGTTTATTGAAGTTTGTAAATGTTCGATAAGTGTTTCCCTATAGAAGGAGAATACCACATACAGATATCTACATACCCTTAGTTTACTTTGAAAAAGACAGTTCGTCGTGGTAGCACAATGGGCCTAGGCCTAAGTGATGTCTTTATGGGCATCCTCATTAAGTAAATAGTTAATTTTACAAATATGATTCTAGTGATTTTATATAAATAGTTTGAACTTAAATATATGCAACTTAATTAATTTCAACTGAAATACTTTAAAATCCGCATTTGTAGCTTTATTGAAATTTCTTTCGCTAGTACTTCCAGTTGGCTCTTCAAAGCAGTGCGACTCCTTCACTTCTTGGTAGGTATACAACAGCCCGGCAGACATGTGACTGTCACTCTTATAAGTACACATAAGTGGGAGTGTGCGATTTGAACGGTCTGCTGCTTCTGTAATCTACACTGCGGTGCTGCAGCATTTCAGTGATAGACAAGCACTTGACAACGCAGCTCGACGGGCAGATTAACTGCACGGCAAAGCCATCAATTCAAGTAAAAATGTGTATTTGTCTGCGCGTGTATGTAAGCAAATTACTGGCATACTTCAGAGCTGTTCATTACAGCAGTTTTTTTCCACAGGAAATGGAGCCAGCTCCGGGCAAAATAGAAATCTTATATGCCAGTCTAGCGTAAAGTAATTATTTGTAATTGCAGCGTTTAGTTTTTATTTCTCCAGGGAACAAGTGCAAATGAGCAAACTCATTACACACGTGCATGTGGTGACACAAAATGCCCAAGGATACTTATACTAAATAGAGCAGCTAAAAGTTTCTAGCAAATAGGGAGATAGTTTCAGATAAAGAGGATGCAAAGTGAACTGCATATATTTTCCAGGAATATGCATTTACAATAAGTTGCTCCTCTCCCTTTAGTTGAAGTGTCCCTCCCATACTACAACATTCTTTAAACTATTCATAAACGCTTCACGTGTCAATTTCAAACAACTTAAAATACATCATATCCTCTTATCCGTTTTCAATTTACTTAGGGTTATGATGGAGACCTTGTAAGTGCATTTGATCCTTTTGTCTGCTTCAGCAGTTTGATTAATGAGCACTTACGCAGTGAGAAAAACAAAGCTGCGAATGAAGGGGTTATATTAAATTATGGCAGCAACGCTGTTGGCAAGCTCCTAGGGAAATTAATTCATATTCTGAATAATGTGTGGCATAAGCAGGGCATGTTAGCAAATGAAATTAAATATTCAGGATGTGGTCAGTCCATTAATTAAAGAAAAGTTTTTCTCTTAAAAATTTGATCTAAGAGATAACTTGAATAAATATGTGGTAAGTACATAAAGAAGGAATTATTTAAATGTCATGAGGTTAATTAATTTTTTCTGACTTCCAGGTTAGCAGAGAGAATCAGGAAGAATAAGAAAAAAAAGAAAAAATATATATATATATAAATATATATATATTTATATATATATATATATATATATATATATATATATATATATATATATATAAGATATAAAAAAGATAAAAGTATTATAAAGAAAAATTTCATAATTCAATACGGAACCTTTAAACCTTTAAATAAAGCACTTTAAAGTAATAAATTTATGTATTGACAAAAAAAGGAAGTAAAGAGGACATTTGTTATGGTGATACACTAATTTTGAATTAGAAAATTTAAAATCTTAAATTTTTTATGTTGTTTTACTAATTTTGCATCTGTTACGCTTGCTTAGGTTCATATTTTAGTTTTAAGTGGATTACGAAGTTTCAATTTTTCATGTAAGCCTACAAAATCTCTACCATCTGAAGCATAATTAGATAGAACACTATTATCCTCCACAATTTCTTTTGATGAGTTTTACGAGAATACTCCCTAAATGATCCATTACTAGAACCGCATCCCTTAGTACCTAACGTGGAATTCAATAAAATACATTTTCACACATCCTGCCAACTCTCTGCTTAACTAAGCTGCAAACTCTCGAAACTCCCACGGCAAAGTCCCACGTACTCCTCACAGATTGCGTGTATTGTCATTGTTGTCATATTTGAATTTAATTTCGATAAGTAAATTGAAATAAGTTGATTACACGAGGAATCAATTGCCTCGACTGCTCTTGCTGTATGTCATATTGCGCTGCTCTTATGAAATGTTAAAAATAGACTTGACGTCTGATTGCTTTGTGCAATTGATTTTCTGGCATAATATAATTTTAGATGGAACACAGCAATAATTTCCACACTCAAGGATATAGCACACAAAGAGAGTTTCGGAAATGCTTTTGTCATAGCTTTATCCAGAGTTGTGTACATTTGGTGAAGAGTGAAACCATGAATTGGTTGGATAAATATGTTCTAATATATTCAATTAAATTTCACTGGCTGCGGTTTAAATCCTCTGTAATGCGGTTAACGAACGACTACACTCGTAAATATATCCTGACATGTAAGTAATGGGGAAAAAATTTCACGAAATGGCAATAATAATAAAAATTTATGATATACTTTTAATAATGCTTCATACAAAAACCTTGTCATTTAAATTTTTAGAAGCTAAATTTGTCAACACAAAAATGACCCCAACAGCTAAACTGCTTGCCTGGAATGTGGCAGTGTCGTTCTTATTATGTTCAGTGAAAAGTCTTAAGGAAATTAAATGAGTTTTCAGGGAGAACACATGCAATAATACTGAAAGTAATGGAATTAAAGAAAATAAAATTAGGTTAAATGAATGAGACATTTTTAAGGACCTTCCTTTAATATTCTTATGCTACGAGTATATTTATTGAGAATGGTTGTGTAAGTCACAAGCAGAAGGACATTTGAAAATGCTCGTAATTTCAATATGAGATGATTTAAAATGTGTGTTTTAATATGGTTAAGTAAATGGGAAATTGATATGCTACAGTGTAAAAAGACGCATGAAACAAAATTTTGTGGTTTTATAAGGTACTTTGATTTTTTATATTTGACCAGTGAAATATGTGGTTAGAGCAAATTTAAATTTAAATTCTTAATTTTTAAGTCAAATGAAATTGCCACAAAAGGGTTATTGGGTATTAGGTAGAAAATTATATAGAAATACAAATCTGGAGACCATTGACTATATGAATAAAGTCCTTGTCCAAGCGATCCATGTATTCCTAACCGAGCTGAAGTGGAAGCCGAAAGATACTAAGCAATTTTATAGGCAGTCACCCAGTAATCAAATCTCTATTAGGCAGGCTAGATGGTAGTCCTAAGACTCACTTAGGCCTGTTCAATGCCCATTGTGGCCACTAGAGCTTTTTACCTACACCTCCGGATCCTCCTTAAACAAACCCGTGGACTTGATAAAAGTAGCCACTTTCATTAGCTTCATCCGGGAAACCTACTCAATGCTGTCAAAAAATGCGAATCTAAGAGTGGAGAACCTTTTTCTGTATAGAGCCCTGTCCCCACACAGGAGGTGTTGCACTGTTTTCTCTTCCTCGACATCTTGACAGCTCCTACAAAAGTTATAATGGAGTACCCCCAGTCCAGTTGCATGTCTACCAATAAAACAATGACCTGTCGGTACCCCTATCGCATTTTTAATATCCTGCCTTTTAAGTTTCAACTGCAGTTTTGTACGTTCGCGATTCCATTCCGGCCAGGTTTGTCTACTTGTTAGGCAGGATGACAACTGTCCCCTTCAAATATTTCCCACTGCGACAGTGTATCTATCAATCTGTTATTGGTAGTGGAACTTTATCCTGAAGGATAGTTAATGTTGTCCCCTCCCCAGCCAGCTCATCTGCCTGCAATTGCCCTCTATATCTCTGTGGCCCGCCACCCAGACCAGGTAAATATTTCTGAAGTATTGTTAATATTATATAAACATATTTCGAAAAAAAGCGCAGAAGATAAACAAAAATATCAGTAATACAAAACGAGAGACCATCGACTCTATGAATAGAAAAGAAAGAAGCCCAAGTCCCAGCGCTGCATATATTCCTGATATAACTGAAGTGAAAGCCGACATAATTATAGTATATATGCAATTACAAAGAGAGTCACCCAATATTATTAAATGTTAATAATATAAATGTTAATATTATTAAATGTTAATAATATAAATGTTAATATTATGAAATGTTAATAACAATGTCCCACATATTTCGAGAAGACAGATAGACTCGACAGACAGCTATAAATACAAATATAATGGAGCCTCAGTTATAGATTTCTATATACATAAACTACCCATCTTACGAACTAATAGAAAATCATGAGTATGCGAAAAGGATTCGCCCCTACATAGGAACCTTTAATAATATGTGCTTTGGAGCTATTCGCGTTTTTCTGTTGGTTATATGATGTCCCTTTAAAGAGTCTCGTTTGCTTATACCAAAAAACACAACTTATTTTCTTCCATTATATTGTGATGCTATTGTTATACTCAAGTTCCTAATTCCAAGGAAGACTCCAATATAATAAACTAAAGTCAAATAGGTCCACTCTCAGCAAGAAATCCAAATGACAACAATTTCCAACAATTTACATGCAAATACTTCGAAAAAGCCATAATCGAAGCAGAAGTCTGCCAGGAGACAACATAAACTTCCGTTATTATGTCACAAGCCACTAAGAAATTTATTGCTAAACTTTTAAAGGAGCCTTTAATTAGCTGAAAAGTATCATGTAGGCCGCGCCCTCATACGCTAACATTCACTTGTAGCGTTCACATGAGTGCCAGTAACAAAATCGTCCAAAAGTTCATTCGTGAGCAACTTCATAAATCAGAAAATACGAATACTCGTCGCAGCCACGCATACGAAACTTAACATAAATTTATGTTAATTAAAACAGCGCTCGACGTGGCCGTATGTGTAATTTAAAGAATGCAGAAGGCTGAACAGGCGGCATAAATCAAGCAAAGGGAGTAGCAGGACTCTGCTAGCCTGAATAACGCTGAAGATAATTCACTTTATTGTCAGCTGCAAGCGCATAGCAATGAAAGCAGTGCCGAACACCGCCAGCAAGGAGCGAGCAACAAGAAGCTGGCGTGTAGTATTGCAACACTGCTATAGAGAGAAAGCGTTGCATTAGTGCTCAAAATAAAAAGGATACACGAAACGCACGAGGCACAATGGCAGAGCATAAGTGCAAATTATTCACAAACTCACTCACAGACACACACACACACACATAAAGGCACACAGTTTATTTTCGTAAGTGTGTGCATTGGTGGTGGCATGTTTACGCTGTTGAGTGCTTTCCCTAACGCTCAGCCTCTGCATTTTATGCACTTTTCCTAAGCTATCAGTTTGCATTAAGGTTAGAAATGTTGCACCAACCAGAAGTGGGACATGATTTATGCAAATACAACAGGCAGTAAACATGCTAAGAAAGTGAAGAAGCGACACTTTCAGCTGAAATCTAAGTATCTAAACATTAATTAAAAGTTATTTTAAACAGTGGGAAAATAAAAAGCAATGAAAACTTTGTTTTGTTGTTCCCTGAACAACAGCAGAGACTTCTTTGTGTTTATTCAACTGGAAATGCAGATAGCGTTGAATGCCAACAAAAATATATCAAGTTCATTTAGAAGAAGAGAAGGAGAAGTTGACACTTTAAAGTGGTTTGTTAACTTGGAAAATAAAACCTTTCATAAGTGCTGAAAAAAGCATATACATTTTTCCTATGATGTCTGCCTTGGAACAGAAAGTTTTAGAGGAAGCTTAAGGGAAATGTGGGTAACAAATTTTGCAGACAGACAGTGTACATTATATAGATTCTTCAAGAATAATCTTCAGCCTACTGACTATGCGAAAACTAAGGCTTTACACCCATAAATTCTTTAACCTCGGAAGTGTTGTATCATTGAAATTATAACAGTCTTACTAGGTTGATTGTGGCTTCTGTATAGAAATTGACATACATAACATACATGACTTACATAAATCCCGCCCCTCCTAAGAGGTTCAGAAGTAATGTAATTTGCCTACCAAGGATCCCCCTATCCGCCACCTGGGGACGCGTCCGATGGGATGGCAGGCAAATCCAACACGGATTATGGGTAGGCTTGGGAACCACTTCAAGCGCTCAGATGGGATTTTATCCAAAATATAGGATAATATGAAGAGGGGAGACGGATAAACACTGAAGGGGGAAGTTCCACCATTTACAATTTATTTGCTGCTTCCATTTCCAGCACATCTGACGGAAAGTCATGCATTCTCATTCTAGCAAAGCAAAACAGAGATAACACTCTGTTCTGTCTTGTTCTTTATCAGAAAAGTAGATGCAGCATGATCTATCTATGATGCGTACAGTCGCCAAAAATATAATGGTCCATGGGATTATGCTCTGCCATTAGTTCGATCATATATCGAAGTCCTTCCCTTCTGTATGTTAGGAGGAAATCCGCTACTCTCTTGTTCGAGTTCTTTATGAAGCACTTGGTTGGCTTTCACCATCGCTTCTTGTGGTAATTAATCTTGTGGTACTAGATACAAATGACTATGGCTGCTAAAGTCATAACGATAATTGCATCTGGTCCTCCTAGCGTACCGGCAGATCCACAGTTTGGCAGTTCATCAGCTATTTCGTTCCCATGAATACCACAGTATCGTGATAAACAAATAAGTTGAAGGGTAGTCAACTTTGCGATGGAGACTTACGTTTTTGAATAGTCTCTGACATCGTAATAGTATTTTCCAGGCTCTCTGCAGACTTCAATTCAGGCTGTCTCTACAGACTTCAATTTGTTAAGGCGGCATTTCTCTTCAATTACCCACTCCAATAGTTTCAGCAGACACTTCCGATTGAAATTCTATTTATAGCCCTATAACCGAGAAGCTTGTGGTATTTCCATATTACAAAGAGCCTTTTAGTGTGCTTAAGTAAACGTTCATGAAGCAGACTTCCACTCTAACCTAACCTAACATATTATAAGAATATTTAGTTTATAAATCCGTGTTTCTAATCATCAGCATTCAACTAATTTTCGAAACAGCTGTGTTTTTATAGTAGTGTCAAGCCATTAAACTTGATATTTCTCTATGTCGTATAACAAATTTGTTGAAAAGCTGTGACAAGTTAACAGGTTTCAATATCCTTTCTATAACACTCTTATTGCATCTGCTTCTAATTCATAATTCAATTCTCTTATCAGGATATATAGTTCGAACTTCTTATATATTTGGTCTGCTCTCGGAGTTATTCAAACATGCTTCACAACTAGATTCGTCAGTGAATTAGACATAACACCATTTCTGGCATTATTCATGATTTATTGTTAGTCAACTAATTCCTATAAGATCTGTTATATGACTTATATACACTCTTCTTATTAGTCAAACTTATAAGAAGCTGCTCGAAAGTGTTTTCTTACCCAAAACACTTTTAAAAAAAATTGTTTGACTTATCAGGTTCTACCGAGATTTGAACTCGGATCGCTGGATTCAGAGTCCAGAGTGCTAACCATTACACCATAGAACCGCTTAATAGCAGCTCAGCGCATATGCCTATAGAGCAACAGCACTTTTGAAATATAATTTTCTTCGGTATTTATCGTAAAAAACGTTGTTTCGGTATCACAAGTAAATGTTTAGCCAGCACACATGTATAAAGAATATGTATTTTGTGGCAGACCACATCACTTCCACGAGTACGTTACATCAGGGAATGCGTCAATGCAATCAAGTTTTATGAGCTCCTGCCATACATGATGCGCCAAAATTTTATTACAGCGAATGCATCACATTGGCAAATATTGCTGAAAAAAAAAACATTTTTGTTAACAATTTTAAAAGAACTGTTTACACATTTTGTTCGTTGAAATGGCGGTTAGTTGATTTATTTATTTATGTAAACAACATTAATGACCATATTTTCATGGCATTGTGTAGAAAGATTTAAAAAGTTCGGCTTTACTTTAAGGACACATTTTACTTAGTATAGGAACATACAAAATTTGTGCTACGCAATGATTTTTACAAACGAGGCTCGAGATGGGCACAGAAAAGGTTTACAGTGTTCCATTATAAGGTTTAACTAGTTATAATATATTTATATTCCGACTATGCGGCATTTATACTCCTTTTTCGTATTTGATTGCTCTTTAAACCAAATATTAGAAGTCCTTATGGTCTTTTACACTCCTTTCAACTCTAACTAAAGTAAGTTTAAAGTAAAATTGAAGAAAATGCATATACAGCACGATTAATAAATATTAAAGCATTTTATGTATAGACTCCAACCAACGTTCCCTCTAATTTTCTAACTATTAATTTTAATTATATGGGGACAAAGATTTCAAAACAAGTGTAAAAGTGTGCAAGTGGGGGGTAATTATCCTGTGCCTGTTTGGACTTTTTTCCATTTTTAGAAGCAATTTTTGATGATATAAGCCCATTGTGCGCGAAATACAAAAACAGCTGCACAACTTAGAGGGAACTTTCACTCCAGTTGACAGTGTTTTAACAAAAGTTTTGGGTATGGCCTGCGGACTCCCTCCCAACATGATTATCTAGTATTGTATTTTGAAAGTTTGGCTAATTATAGCCTAGGCTGGTTTTGTGTAGTAGACAAGTATCTATAATAAGTTGATATATTATGAAATTTTGCCAAATTATTTCAGATGCTATGTGGACTTATTCAAGTCAGGCATAGAAGTGGTGATAGGACTACACATGTTCATAGAAAATGCAACTGCAATTACAGACTTAGGCTCTATATATATCTCTCTTTCTTCTTCCTTATTGTTTATCTGACATTCCTAATGAAATTATCAACGCCTAAATGTCATTTTGTGTTACTCTAAACTAAAGCAGTGATTAGATCTTCCATAGAAAATTCGATTTTTTTTCGTCCTCGATAGAGTGGAATAACCAAAGCCACAATTTCAGTTTCTCTTATCTAAATTGGTATTAAGCTGATTCTCCGATTGATTGGGGAGCAGTAACTGGTGTTTGTGAAGCCAACACTTGAATCTCAATTTCATTTTTCGGACTTACATCCTTTTTCATATTTCATTGCTCTGTAAACCAATTTTTAAAAGCCCTTATAGTGTTTTCATACTATTTTCAATTCTATTAAATGACTAAAAGTTACATATTTAAACTTAATAATCTTTAAAAATGTACTGAAAGTGCCGAAATTAGCCTATTCTTTCTGAGCTCAGTGTTCCTCGATGGCCGTTAGTTATGGTGAGGTTTCTCGTACCTGTTGAGAAAATATTTCGATTACTTTCGTACCTCATAGTTTCATTATAAATGTGTTTTTTGTTGGGTACTTGACCATTGGTAAACAATGAGGGAGTCGGGGTATAGAAAGAGTTGTTGACTAAGTATTTTGGCCGTTCTGAAGACTTATATGGTCCTCAGCCTAATCCTTTAGAGAAAAATGGATGACAGATTGCAGGCTTATTAACCAAGAACTTGTCTAACAGCAAGGGACAAATAAGTTTGAGAAGTTGTCTAATAGATAAGACAAATGGCAAGATTTAATAAAATTCTATAAGCCTGTATTCCACCTGGACAAATGTTCTCGATGTTTGTTGGAACGGAATGTCCTCTGTATAATTAAGTACCACATTATGAGAATATATATTTTGTATGATTGTTTAGCTTTGGTCAGTTGTACAATAAAAATTTTCATTGAGACATTTTCAGTGAACACTGATATCATATCTTAATCCTGATGTTGGTGTGACACCCTTCATCAAGATTCCAGATCTCTATTTTGGCTGATAGGGGTATGTCACAAAAAAGCTTTAACGTTTTAGAGCCTTATCTTTAGGACTCTTAACTTTATAAACACCTACCTATATAGCAACTACCCGTATAGTGTGGTTTTAATTACTTTGTATCATATGCTCTTTTATAACTTCATTAAATCTTTTTAACTGATGACGCTAACTACATCACAAGTGGTGGCCGCATTCTCTATTTTTAGTCTAGCTCACATCTTTATCTTCAAAGTTTGAAAGCCCAGTGAATACTCTTATTGGTTCTAAACAGTATAGAATGCTGTACCAGATTTATACGAGATTTTCTACTTTTATATATTACTTCAAACAATGTAAAACTTCTATAGTAAAATTCCTAACCACTGTGAAAAGTTTGTCATGCTCCCACTCCTTTTCATCTGCATTTGTTCTAACCCAAAATATAAGTAAATAAATTAATTAAAATGCATCATTTATCGAACGAATGATTAAACCGCCCACGAAAGGTTTAATTAAATTCGCGCGTCGCTGTCAGATGCAGTTATGTGTGACGGTGTTGACGCGTGAATGCGTGACAGCAGCGCGTGGTTAATGGGAGTTATTATGTAGAAAATCAAACAACGTCGTGCAAATAAATTACACCTCTTTTGTTCCAATAATTGCTGAAATTATTTGTTGCTATTTTTAGATTGAATTATTGTGCGGTATTATCACAGTGTCGCACATTTGTGTGGGTGTTGACTCTCATTGTCTCGTACCTTCTGGTATTCCTATTTATATTATATTTACCAATCCTTATCTCAGGTTCAGCAATTGCAAATAAATGGAATTTAAATTCATTATTTGAAATATTATGCGAGATTTTGCATATTATTTTTAGAATTGTTCATTTTCAATTGTTTGACTTTTTGTTTGTTTTGTTTTGTGTGCTCATCGATTGGTTTGTATATGATATGCTTTAAGCGATTTGAGGCATTAAATTGATCAAAACAAGAAGAATATCAGAAGTTGTTCCAAATCCTTTGGATTTGACGGTGCTTGCGTGGAGTAAACGTATACATTTGTTGGGGAAATACAAGGAAATATAAAACTATACTATATCGTTAATTAACACTCCTCATACTGAAAATATGCTAAAAATTATTAATTTACTCAAAATAACAGATTTATAGAAACTTATATGAAATCAAATACATAATATAGTACATTGTAATATATAACTATCAAACTACTTTCTAAATAATATAATTCTAAAACACAGCTGTATACGTAATATATCAAAAGCCTTAACTTTCGATTAACATATATCTAAGCAAATGTGAATTGAGATGAAACTAACTCAATTTAAGTTAAGCTTAAGGTCTAAGTCGCTGTAGCTAAACATTAGCTTTAAATTTTATTTTTAAGTTAGTGAGTAAATAATAATAATAATAAAAGTTTGTGAAACTTCCTTGTCCTATATAAGATTATTTTTGAGTTAGCTTAGGAAGGTATCAGTTTCCTTGTCTGCTTTAACTTTTAAGAAAATAAATGGTCTGATGGCCTGGTTACTAATGCTTGCTTTAAATACTATTTTAATTGTATTATATTATAATAAGTAAATAAATTTATTAGAACTGGGCATCAGTCCCTTCCGATATTCTCCAGCTTCCATTTCAATGTTGAAACTGGATTTTATATAATCATTTTCCCAGTACCTCTTTTAGTTTTTGACATACACATTTTCCAAGAAAAAAGGCATAGATCGAAACAGCCGTTTACTAAGAGTTTGCAAGAAACTTGATTGTACGAGTATACATATAAGCTCTCCTTAGTAATATGGGCATTTCCAACTGCTCCAAAAAGTACCAAGTTTATGTAGATACGAGGGTGGGCCAATAAGTGCCTGAAAATTATCACAGATGGCATTGATACCTCAAATCCAAAGAAATGGCTGGGCGGTAAGAGATTTGGGTCGAATGAAGAGGTCCTCGATGAAACAAACGGCTATTTTGATGGCCTCGACAAATCGTATTATTTGGAGGGCATCAACAAATTGGAGAAAGGTTGGATGCTGTGTATCGAGCGATGTTGAAAAATAAAGCGTCTTTTGCCAAATACAGTATTCCTCATTTCCATTTTCAGGGCCACACTCGTATTGAATACCGCCTTCATGCATGAAATGCTATCCTATCAGTTCAATAATTTCTTTCTTTATTGCTGTTAGTTGGTAGTTTCTTCAAGGATTTTATTGGAAGATAAACTATCATATCATGGGAGAAATTTGTGTTAATGAATATAGTGCATTTTTAATGAAAATATTAAAATATACTATCAAATTTTCTAATTATAAACGTGCTGCAATACACATCACAAATTGTTTAGTATTTATCCATAAATATAGTGCAATATGCAATTGAATCTTTCGAGAAGTGTGGAATATTCTTTGTAGATCAGAAGTTTTTTATACGATTGAACCAAATACTCGAAGACTAAAATTATTTTCGTGAATTTGCTACAGGATTTTTTAACCCTCTTATACAATTAATATTTGTATATCCTGTATATTATATATTTATATACTGGAATGAATATTTTATTGAACTGTGTACTTATATATAACTGGAAAAGCAATTTGTTTAACTATTTTTATAGGCGAAATCAATGGAAAACTTAAATAAATAATTAAATAAATTAAACATGCAATTTTATTCACTCTCTACATACGGAAAAGGAATGAACTTGTTGTAGGTTCGGTAAAGTCAGAAGTGACTGACCAGCGCACCTTTGATTTGTGGCGACTTGCTTAAAAAGGTTGCTTTTAAGTAATAATAAAAGTATTAAAGGAAGAAATACCTATTTAAATCTTATTTTTGATGACTTACTGAAAAGTTACATTCAAGTAATAATAATAATAAGGAAAATACCTATTGAAACCGTATTTCTCTTTCTGAATTTTAGTTCAATCAATACATTTCTCTCATAAGTGCTCAACCCCACTTGTTTTAATAGAAGCTTCCTTACTGGTCTATCTAAATATATTTTCAATGATTGCCCTCTTGAAAATTTCAAGTACTTCACCATACTTGTATGGAACTTATATTTAAGTATACTTTTATTCTACCTACGCCCACTTGGTGTATTTCGGCATACTCTAAGAAACTTTATTTATTTACTCTATATAAAATTTGTAAAGTTATTTTATGGCTCTGCTGCCTAGGTCTCTAGTTAACATAGCAATTCGAAGTTAAAACTTTATAATTCTTGAAATTTGTATCTTCAATTAACTTTTTAAATCAATATAGAAATTATACAAAAATTTAAAGAAATCTGCATAGCAACTATTAGTAATGAACAACTGCAAATTTGTTAAGTTGCAAAATTGCAAAGCTCTCAATGGCATAATTATGATCAAAGAAAAGGCTCTGCAAAGCAATTGATAGAAACAAACAATTAAAAAGTTTTAAATTTACAAAGTGGCAAAGCTGTTCATTAAATTGGCGCCCTGATTTTAATCATGTTAGAAGCCAGATCTATATTGACTGCCCAATTAAATTCCTCTTTTCGCGTGCTCAAATAATATTTATTTTTGCCTCGTCATAAATTCTGGGGTTAGATTTTTTTAATCAAAGTCATGCAAATTTTCAGCAGAATCAACAGGTGTGCGTAATTTATGTTCTTATCAATTTATGAACGCAAATTTTAACATTGAGCTAAGAGCCTTTCTTATCGTGAGAGTGTAATATTTGTAGGTACGCTTCTCCTGCCATTTCGCGCACTCCCACTGAAAATGTTTGGTGTATCGAAACTTCTCTTGTAAACAAAGTATTTAAGCATGTTTAATGTTTATATACATGTTGCGTATGTAATGTTTATAAACATTGTTTAATTATTTCCTAGTGACTACTTTGGTGAATAAATTAGGGGTCACACGCTAAAAAGGATTTTTTAATATTAAAAATGTGTGAAAACATTAAAATATCGTTTACACTTGAAAATATAGGTAGGAAAAATGGCTGACAACCCTCGGGTCGTTCCAATTAGCAATAGTGCCGTTTTGATGTCATAATGGGAAATTTAAATGTGCAGCATAATCTTTTATACACTAGTGTACCAGTGGAAATTGTAAAATTATACAATTTTTCCCGTATTTAAGGTCCGACAAATTGAAAAATAAATTATGTGACTGGTACAACGAAGGGAAATAACTAATAAATATTCTGAGTTTCGTAAGAGTGATTAATATATATATTGTACAACTTTTCAAGATGTTTCTCCCCTAACCCAGGATTCTTCTCTACCTAAAATTTTACGATTTTTGAAATTCCAAAGAAGAAAGTAAAGTGTTGGAATATGTTATTGACCGTCTTTTTCAAACTCGAGTTGCTACAAGGCCTTCTAAGATAGATTCGTTTATTCTCTCCTCATATTTATATTAAATCGAATAAAAAGGTAGCTTGGTCTGAAAAATGCTTCTTTCTAAATCTTTTCCTCTTCGAGTTGAAGGCCTTAGTTGCTAGTACTCGTTCCTCCAAAAACTTGAATAAATAATTAATTACGGTGGATAATAATAATAATAATAATAATAATAATAATAATAATAATAATAATAATAATAATAATAATAAAAGTAACTGTGCACTCTCTCTTCTCTTGGTCTTGCTTTTCTCTGTTCTTTCGGAAGACATTTTATCAAATATGCCATATATGAGGCCTCAATCATGCGACTAAATGAGTAGATTACTTGAGTGCTCAAATACACTTATTTGCTCTTCTCCACGGTAGCGTAGTGATTGTGCTATCGCTTAGTAAGTCAGAATGAATGGGATCGAAAATTCACAGAGGCACTCTAATTCCTCCTGCTTTTGTTTAATTGTAGAATAAATAATTTTTGGTTATTTCTTTTAGTTAAAACAGTAAATTATTTTAAAATAAGGAAAGACAATAGTTTTCCCCTTTCATTCGCATATTAAATTTATAATTTAATTTTAAAATCAGTTTTAAATCACGGGAAACAATTTTTTACTTTTGTTCCTTTAATTACACGCTTGACAATAATTTGCATATTACTCATACACTTATAATTTCAATGTAAAGCTTATACCGCCTGGCTGCCGAAGAATCCCTTCGACACTCTTAAAATGAATCGATATGTAACTGATGACATCTTGCAAGAATAGTTGAAGGAAGCTTTTCTTTTAGAATAATCTTTCTTTTAGTTACAATGATTTCAGAGCATTTTCTACATGAGTAAAATAAAGTTATATATACACACATTTGCATCCAAAGTAAACATTTTCAGCCAAAACTACGGACTCATTTCTAGATAGTAGCTTGTCTTTAACATACATAATATACCAGAATTTAAGTATATTCAAAATTTATTATAATTACATGCTGAAGATATATTTAAGGTAATTTTAGTGAGTATTTGAATCCGAATAATTTTTAGTTTGAGGATATTCTAGCTAGTATATTAATCCAAAATATATTTTTAAATTTGATTTTGTCCATAACAATAATTTTGTTTCTAATTTCGTTAATGCAGCTTTTCATGGCAAAAATATCCAAATTTTCAAGCACATTTACTTTGACACGAACCAAAAGCTATGTTACTATACAAGTATATATGAATATTGGTCAAATTATATAATTTAAGATAACTCTTGTAATTATATTAATCCAAATAATTTATAATTTAAGAAAATTTAAACATATATATTAATTCAGCATTTTCTTCATCACCTTTTTATTCTATTTATATTAAATCGAATAAAAAGGTAGCTTGGTCTGAAAAATGCTTCTTTCTAAATCTTTTCCTCTTCGAGTTGAAGGCCTTAGTTGCTAGTACTCGTTCCTCCAAAAACTTGAATAAATAATTAATTACGGTGGATAATAATAATAATAATAATAATAATAATAATAATAATAATAATAAAGGTAACTGTGCACTCTCTCTTCTCTTGGTCTATTTACAAATTCTTCAGTGTTGACTTTCATACCTGAAATATTCCAAACTTCTCAAGCAGTTTATTAACTTCGGATACAAACATATTTTTCTCGTTATACACAACATTATTCATATTCATTTATAAATAGGAATATTGATGGATGCAATTACTTCCTAATTCCATCCATCAAAACATGATTTTTTCTTGCACCACCCCTGCTTGTAGGATAATGTTTCCTTGCGTTGAAGTTAATACCACGTGGCTGTTAGTAACCGAATGTAGACACCGTATTAGTTACTATCCTCATCAACAGACAATATAACTCCCCTTGCCCATTCCACCAGCACTCCCCCCGCCCATTCCACCAGCACTCCCCTTGCCCATTCCACCGGCACTCACCTTGCCCATTCCTCCAGCACTCCCCCCGCCAAATCCACCAGCAATTACCTCTCCCTCCATATTTACTAACCAAGCACATATTCAGCGAAAATATAAAACGAATTCGCGCTGTTGAATCATTTACAGATTTTCCTATGATTTATGATGTTATGTTGTCTCTTTGGGCGTCACAACACAAACTAACACTCACCCACCCACCCAGACCCACACACACTCGCGGCCACTCTTATATGAGTTGACTAACTAATGTTCATTGTCTAACGTCAAACTTTGAGTTGTTACAAATTTTTTATTTTTTCGCTTGGTGCCTTCCTGCAGTTGAATTGGTCCTTCGTCGTCAATTCGCGTTGAAGTGTGTTTTTATACGTGTGCGTTCTTTTTCTGGTGTTTTTAAAAATTGTTTTCTATAATGGAACATTACTTTTTTATAGTTTGTTTACTGAATTGATGGAGACATCGAAAATACTTTAGTTTTTGGGGTGTTAATTCATGAAATAATCGCGATAAATTATCAGAAATTAGTGTGATAAGTAAAGTACAATTCAAAGGATCACCACAAAAAAATATGAAACTTAGCAAATGGTTCATTATAAGCTCTTTTAACCAAATTGATAACCATTAAATTCCTTGAAAAAATTTTCATAAATTTTGTGTGAATCTAATTTAAATATGTATGGGAATATAAATATTTCTGTGAATATATATATTTATCTGAATATACAAAAATGTAAATATACACTCATAGTTTCAGAATTCTGTTTTACGGATTTCGCTATTTAAGAAAGGTTTATAGCAACACTCAAACAGTAAGTAAGCAATTAGTTGCTGACTTATTTACCAACATATTTAGTGTTCAATTGGTGCTCCCTCCACACAATCGTAGTCTTACCGCAATGGTAGTGGTGTATATGGTAATGTGTACGGGAGACATCTGTTACTATAAAATTTACATACTGTTTCCATATATTTGAAATCAAAGTAAAGTTTGGAAATTGAGGATCAATTGCTCATGATGTTTCCCTTCTGTCAAAGCTCAAACGCAATGGAGGCTCAATTTTAAGGAAATTTTCTTTTACTTATACTATTTTATTGCCTTCTATCTTAAACTAATTTATAATGATATAAAATATACCTATATACTGTTATCTCTAACATATAAACTTAAAAGGTCTGGGACCAGTGGCTCATGCCTTATATTTACAAAGAAGAAATTTTTTCATTCTTATTTTCCATATTAAATCACGTGGTGTTTCTAAACGATGGGGTTTGAGACATGAGTTCATTCGGATGCGATTTGAGGCGATTTATATACCTTATGTTTAACTTCGTCCTTTATAAAGGGCACTCTTAATTCTCTGGTGCATCGAAAATAGTTAAAAGAGTTTTCGATTGAAAATGTTGTAGTATTTCAATGGTGGCACTTGAAGCCGTACCCCACAATTGAATCCTATAATTTCAAGTCGGTTTCAAGGTACTTTTCTATATCAGCAACTTGTTTTCAATTATGTTGGAGCAATCAGTATAATCACGAAATTTTAATCCCAAAGTTTCCTTTTTGGAAGTATGTGATGCTTCCATAGTGTGTATGTTTCCCATCGGTCCAGACATATGCCTAGATACTTGGCGTCAGTCGCTTGTCGCCACTAACAACCCGTCACGCGTATAGGTATGTGCAGATTTATTTTCATTCGGTTTAATTTGCCAATTCTTCATCCATTTCGTGATGTCATCTAGGTATTTTTGCAATATTTTAGTAGCAGTAAGGGCATCTTTGTGTGAAGACAAAATAGCCGCAACATCTGTGAAAGTGCCCATAACAACGTTACTTGTTGCAGGCAGGTGGGACGTGAACTGAAAGCTGCAAAATTGGTTCAAAGACACTTCCTGGAGGAACTCTCGCGTGATTTTTTCTAAAGTAGACACCATATTTGATGTAAAATTGCATATTAGTCAGATAGGACGTAATCAGAAGATAAAGACTGCCAGGAAGTATGTTTAGTAACCCATACAGCAAATCCGCATGTCAAGAACATTGGGACGAAAATATTCCCGGAGACTATTATTGGCGACTAATACTCGAAATCGAACCAAATATATACAAGAGAAAATCTCTAAACAATTCACGATTATGCAATACCTCAGAAACGATAGGATTTAATTTTAGATTCACGGCAGATTCGTGTTAAAGAGTCAAAAATGATATTGATTCTTTCAAATCAGAATTTGTTAACTAATGTACTTGATGTTTGAATATTTAGACATACTTAACTATAATAAAGGACATTAATTTCTCTAAAGATATACTACAAAAATACATTTGATGTTTTTAGCACTAATTCCATACAAAATTAGTTGAACGATTTATGGAATATCACGGGAATGTAAAATAAGATTAAATTACCTGACTATTCTTCTCATTCAGTCCAGTCAAGTCTTCCATTACTATATTTTGGACCTCTCTAATATTCTTAAAATATATGCAGGTAACGTGTTCGAATATTATCTATATTTGAGCAAATTATGCTCCTATCCTTGACGAAATAAAAATTAATTATATTGAACTATTATTCGGTACCGGAAACTACTCCATCCACCATTATATCCATTTTATTTAGAAGCATTTGATAGTTTTCGCTCAATCGAAATGTTGCCGCCACCTCTGCAACTCAGCCCTGCAACATTATTGCCAGTGCATTAAAGTTGCCAAAGGAAAAGCCGCTTGTTAACATGAATGTTGCGCTGCCACAGTTCCTCTGCTGGCGGCAAAGTTTGCCGGAATTCGTTAACAAGCGAAACTGCTTTCACGCTTGGCACAGTTTTGCTCACGCCGCTGCCAAATGAAAATTGTGAGCTTTGGAACGCCGACTTGCCGCATCGGTTCAGTACAATTTGTGCGTTCGACGTGTGCGGTTCGGTTTGTACGCTGCGAGTGGCGTCTCTACTCTCTACTCTACTCTAATCCATTGGGTGCTTGGGAGCGTGTGAAGTATACAACAAATTGTTGCATGCGGCGGCAAAGTGTGTTTTTGTTTTAGTTGTTCTTGTTTGTTGTTGTGTTCTGGTTTTTTTATGGCGTTAAAGGTCGTTTACTTTTCGGCAGGCATTTGTCGCCGTCGGTGACTGTCGTCAATGTGTGCCTGCACTTTCGATTTCGTGCGATGACGTTTTACGCGCTGTGGAAAATTGGCAATGATGCGAGCTTTAGATATGAAAACAAAAATAAATAATTACGAAATAAGCCTCTAATCTAAGCTACGTTTGTGTGCTCAAGTGCATTCGGCAGTTTATGTAGCAAATTGCCACCCACTTTGAAGAGTTGATGCTAGAAAAGCCGAAATAGGCGACAAATGAAACTGGCTTTTTGAAGGAAAGGAAATTACAAATTTGGGAAGTGCCAAAAAAAATATGATTCTATATAATAAAGTAATAAATGAAATTAATATATATATTTAAAATTCTCAAGCGGTACTTAATTTAGAATTTAACTATATTCAAAAATTCTTTAATGAAAAAAAAAATTTTTATAGAATAATTAAATATATGAAGTTAATCAAAATCAAGGTTTATACTATTAAAAATTATATAATTCTTCAATTTTGTTCATCTACGCTATTAATAATAAGAAAGAAAATTTTAAACAATTAAAGAAACAAAATTAAATAATTGTATCCAATCCTGTCTAAATGAACTTTTGAATAAAAGGATATTTTTCATACCTCAAGTAAGTTTAATGGCCATTTTTTTTTTTGGTATTAAGGCAATAACTATCTATATATAGGGATAGTAAAGTTTAATAACTTTAACTAGCTTCGACAACTTGTGTGGAAAATACTTATTTAATAATTTTTATTAAATTATGAAAATTTCTTTAAATTCTAATTTTATTTATTGAATAGAAAAATTTATGCGAGTGCTTCAAATTCTTTTTAAATGACTTTTGCTATGGGTTCACGAGGAATCTGACTGTGTTTCACAATCTCCTTGTTACTGGCAAAGACAATTTACCTATTAATTGCTGGGAGTGTGTAAAGTGATCAGCTTGTGGATGAGTCTACCTACCTAACATCATATACATAAGTTTACTGTGCTCAGTACTTGTGATAAGATCCTTTGACTTGAAGATAATATAAGAAAAAAATATATTCTGTATTCTATTCTATTTGTTTAATATCCTCGTATACTCTGTTTTCTTAATATTCATACCTAAGGGCTCTTGTTTAGTAGATCAATTCCAATGTAATTATAGATGTCTACTCTCAAAATAATATACTTACGATTAAACAGTGTTGGTAGGATTAATGATGTAAAAATATGTATGTAGTAATTCTCAAAGGATATAAAGCTCTCTCATAATCTTGGAAGGTACTCAATATCCAAATAGACAGACAACTAGGAAGATACACGGGAATATACCAGAATAAAATAAGGTAGGAAAAAGCGTCCCACTCTCCAAGAGACAATCCCTAAAGCAAGAGAAGGGTTACTAAAGAGATTATATACGTACCCGAAAGAAATTAACGAACACTAAAATTAAAAACTGAGAATCATGACAAAAACAGTATAAAAAATAAATAGTTTAAAATAAATTTCGAGCCGAAAAGTCTGGTAGCCAATACTTTTTTTCTTAATTAGATTAATTTATTATCAATTCTAATAACTTATTATTTCTATTTGTTTTTATATTACAAAATAAACAATACGAATAAATTCATATTCTACAACTTAAAATTGAGGAGCACTAGCTCCCAGGACTTTCAGCTGCAATTTATTATTATAATTACTTTAATAAATTATTTTTCAATGAATTTGTTGACAAGTGCACACTGTAGTTGCAAATATGCTGCCGTAATATATGTCAGAAGGCCAATAAGGAGATAATTACTTTAATAAATAAGTTATACAAATAAAACTTAATATTCTGCTCTATTTTCAATGTGCCTTAAACAATTTTGACACGGAATTCACCTGGCGAAGGCATAGTAACAATTTTCCCCTATGCCGCTTCCTTTATTAGCATATCCTAGACAAGTTATTCAAATGATCCCTTTATTTTCTTCTTTTCCGCCAGTCTTAGCATTCACCTCCTCCATAGCCAACAAGTCATTAACCTTTGTATTTTCTTTACTGCCCCTATCAAAGCGTTTTCCTCATTAAGAACGCTTGCACAAATGTCTACAAATGTTAATGAAGTAGACGCGAAGCTGGTCTAATCAACACTATAATAACAATAACAATAATAAGAACCATAACAACAACAACAATGCAGTTGAAATGCTCAAAGACTCGCCTCTTTCATTCATAAATGAAAAACTAACCACAGCAACAAAACAAAAGCGAAGGCAATCACAACAAAAACAACAACAAGCCACAAATTCCTATAGAAATAGCAGCAGAAAAAATTCCAAGCGATAACGTATAAATTTATGTATTTCAAATTTAAACAAAAATAATATTGGCTAAAAAGCCAGAATTATGCACTAAAAGTATGCGAAAAAAATGCCTGGAAAAACAATTTCAAGAACACGCGACGACAATAAAAATTATTTGGGAAATTAAAATACGAGGTA
Source organism: Clusia tigrina (assembly GCA_920105625.2). Lineage (NCBI taxonomy): Eukaryota > Metazoa > Arthropoda > Insecta > Diptera > Clusiidae > Clusia > Clusia tigrina. The sequence continues at coordinate 57,588,870 of OV050033.1, read as the reverse complement.
AAAAAAAGTAGAAATATTCGAAGAATTTTATTTCATGAACGCCAGAACGCCAGAGAGCGAACACAACGATGATAAGCGCCGTGTGCGAGTGAACTTTGGAAGAAATTGCATGAAAATTTTAATTATATTGGAAATAAAAAGAAATTTTTATTAAGTGGTAATGTGCGAAATTTCTGGGCAGCACACACGAAAATTGCCCCTTAATTGGAGCAACCGTGGCAGTTTTCCTTGGTACTCGTATAATTATTGTCAGATTTTCTGCCCTTCGCTGCATAATCGAAAGCGTTTTTAATAGAGTTCATCTTTAACAGTTTAATGGAATTAATCAAGGTAAACCTCTGCTATCTTCATATTTAGAGTAACAGCAACAAAGAAGTGGTTTCTGTAATATCCTGTTCAATAGGTTAGGTTAGGTAGGTTGGGTAGCCGCTTCATCAGTGATGCCACTTAGATCACCAGTTAGGTCCTGCTCAGTAGAGACAAAGGAAGATTCAATGGCTTCACCATATTACTCACTTTCCATATATTCGTACAATTTAGAATACAGCAAAGTCAACTAATTTTCTTGGTTACAAGAAGTGAATTAGTTCTATGGAAGTGCATTGGGGTCTCAAATAAATGTTGGTCTCAGCCAATTTATTGTCTGTACCGAATTCATTCTCTACTCAATTTTGGACATAGCCTCAGTTCAGGATATACAGATATATAGTCTACAAGTACTTATAAGAAATTCACCTTAAGCATGTCAACAAATAGTTATTTAGATAGTTAACGAATATATTTCCCATTAAAACATGCAATTTTAAATTGGTAGATTAGATTAGGTTAGATTGCTTGAGAGCGGGAACAAGTCACTTCGTCACTACGGCCACCTGTGGACCTATTGTAGTTGCAAAATATCAAGATAGTTTAGAATTCATTAAGAGTCTGAAATGTTCTTAGGAGATTTGTATGCAATTTCTGGCGGTTCTAGGTAATAATTTCCTAAGTCACGAAGTCTGGTCCAGATTAGACAGTTACATTGACACAACAAATGTTCAGATGTTTCAACCTCTTCGTTACATAACCTACAATAGTCTAAGTTTAAATTATTTTTATGTTATAACTATTATTATTATATAATTATTGTTATCATATAATTATTATCTTGTTGTCTGTCAAGTTTTTGTTGAAGGAGTCCTATCAATGAAAGCTTTCGAAGAGAAAATATTTACAAAGATGCATTTAGAGAACATGCATTGGGCAGGATTCGATACTGAAACTCCATAAGTATGAGACTAGCAGGCTTCCCACTTAACCAGGGAGGACGGCAGTTTATGACTTATTTTCCTTCAGGACACTCTACAAATGACGAAAATGTCGCAAAGATAATTTGAAAAACTCGAGTCACGATGAAACACCAGAATTATTTTTTTTCGAGAATTACTTTCATGTTAATAATTTAATTACTGAAGTTTGACAAGTATGAGTAATACAGAAGAGTGAGCTTATAATTAGATTTTTTTTTAGCAGCAATTCAGTTGAAGAATAAATGACAATTTTAATATTTCATTCACCATAAATTTAATATAATTTCATTTTACAGCAATTCAGTTAAGAAACAGGTGACAGGTCATTTTAATAATTAGTTTCTTTATAAGTTTAACAAGTTTAATATTTACTTCTAAATCACTATTAATACTACTAATAGTGATTTAATATTAACTCTATGTCGTTCAGTGATCCTTGTTATATTAGTACTCCGCCTTGATGCTTTTATAGTAGTACTCTGCTTTCCAAAATATTCTCAAGTGTATGAGAAAAGTTTATCCATTAAACGAAATTATGGTTTTTTTTCGGAAGGAGGCGAAATCTTCAAAAAGACGCGCACCACCCAACTGTGTGAGATTTTTAACTAAAACCGCCTTCCTAACCTAACAGTTACGCTAAGTCGCAAACGGCTGATTGCGATATAGTATGGAAGTATTTATATAATCAAAAGGAAAACCGCAATAGTTAAAATTTGTTTCATTTAGCCACTACAACCTGACCATATACGAACAATGCCAAAAATTTGCATGTCTAAAGATGTCTTCATTATTTCTCTCGCAAATTTTGTATAATGTAAAATTCTAAATTTGAAAGAGCCTGCATAATTTGACTGAAACTTCGACGCCACCCACAATCCAATAACTTCTCGGCTCCCACTCCACAATACTAATTGCGTACAATCGATCTGGGTTTCCCAGAATTTATCCAATATTTGGTTACATAAACCTTTACTTACTATTTGTTTAAAGGAGTTTAAATTAAGTAGTACCAGGAGTCAGGGATGTGAAGAACAGTACAAATGTAAATTCTTCGTTTGGTATGTATAGCGGTCGCCAGAAGGGCGCACTTAGGCCAGCATTGAAGCCTTGTGATATCGCATGAGAAGTCCCAAACCATTTCAAAGGTCCAGCCATTTTGATCTGTTAATAAAGCAATTGATGGAGCTTACCTTCATATTTGGAATATCTCCCAAAGAGTCCAGAAAGCGTTGACCCAGGAAGGTGCGCCCCATTCTAGACTGCGTTGGATACGTGCATAAAAGGTTTTCAAAGGATTCTTGCTCCTCTTTCTCCACGCAACTCCTGCAGAAGTCGTTACAGGCAATCGCCAGCCTACTACCATGAGTACCTAGGGTCCAGTGTCCCGTTCGGACACTAACTATTTAGACATAATAAATCTTTTGAGCGCTTGACATTTCTTCGGTATCTACTGCTCCTCTTTTTTATGTAAAATAATTATTATATGATTATTTTTCATTTATTAAATAAATAAATAATTTTAAATTGGGAGAGATGTTATATACGAAATCGGCAGTTAAGTATCTTAAACTGAGTGAAGTATTTACTCAACTATTTTTTTTAAATGGAAATCATTTATCTGCATTATTTATTTTTATTTGAAAGCCCTTCTGGATTCCAATCAGATTCAAAGAAAAATATTCTTATTAAATACTTTCATAGTTTAAAAAGGTGGAAAGGTGCGTAATTCGGATATTTATATTTTAATATATTATTATACAAATAATTTTAAATAAATAATTAAATAAATTGGAAAATTTCGGAGAGGTTAAATATCCCCAATACAATAGAGGTGATTATGCAATTACGTAATGAATAATATTATATATTTAGGGTTTTATTATTTGTTTCCGGGAAGAGAGGGTAAAAATGCCCATCGTATCATCAGAATTGTCATCACAGATTTGGTATGTGAGGATTCCACTCACTAAAACACGTCCGCTCCCTCATTGAGAATATGTTTCTACCCTGAAACCGTTTTCATACTTCCTACAAGGTAGAGATTCTCAGGTCCCGCTTTTTCCGTCGGAGCATATTTTGCACATATTTCACCACATGACCCCAGTTCTCTTTGCTGCTTAGCATGATCTCCATAATGTTTTCGGCAAAGGGTTCTCGATTTCCATTCCAAAAATTTAATAATGATATACTATTTAATAATAATATTATCTGATCAATTTAGATATTATTGGAATTTATTTATCAGGCTAAAAGAGTACCGCGACATATTGTGCAGCCTCGTACCCAACTTAAACAATACTAGACTATTTATAAATCTCTTAACTGCTGTGGGATTAATTTTAACTAGGTGATTTGGAGATAAGAACCCACTTCCAAGGTAGTTAGGTCTGCGTCTTGCCACCGCTGGGCAAGAGCATAGAATGTGCTCTGCTGTTTCATGCTCCTCTTGATAGAGTCGGCAGGAATCGTCTTCTACCACGCTTATTTTTTACAAATGCTAATTAAGTCCTGTTAAAAGTTCAGTATAGAGTTGTATGTCAATCTGCTGAGGTTTACAATACCATCTACCCTGATGTGTTCAGGATCAATGAGTAATCTCGACTGCCGCATGGCTTTTTGGGCTCTCCAGTAATCAAGCAGACCTTATTTTTCCTGTTCGCACAACAAGTTATTTATGAAGCTGCTGTATACCACACAGAAAGGTTCTGGACCTATGAAGGGAGTGCCTGCGCCCCTTTTTGCCAGGGATTCCGCCATTTCGTTACCTTAATGACCCTCATGTCACGGTACCCACATCAGCGTAACAGAGTTTCTCGCTGCAGGGTATTGAGGAGTTTGGAGCATTACCAGTGCCTAACTTTTTGTTTTATTCTTATAATTTAATAAAAATAGTTCAGTAATTAAAATAATTGACAAATAAATTATAATTTTTAAAGCTCACACACATTTCCATTTAAAATTAAATACTAATTGGTCATGTCTTCTGCCCACTACTCCCCTCTTTCATCACGCACTTGCTTAGCCATTTGAATGGATAAAAGCACATGCTGCGCTCCTCCATCATGAGCAGTGAAAATGAAACTCTAAAAATAAAATAAACATTTCCATTTAAATTAATCGATTTGCATTAGTACGCGTATCCATTGCTTCGCTGCCAATGATCGGCCGCAAACGCCAGCGTGGCCAGCAGTTTGTTTATTTATTTTTCAGTTGCAATAACAACAAAAATCCAAGTAGAGTACCAAATCCAGTGCAACTAAAGCCAAATGCAATAAAGGCGGCTTTCAATTGCATTTTTCAATTTGCCGCCGACGCCAGCAACGACGCCAATTACAATCATAATAAATATTTGCATTAAATTTGAAAATTTTCATCTCAAGCATTCAAAATGCTGCAACTAAATATTTAGCATAGTTTTCACAACAACAACAACAACAACAACAGCGAAAGCAGCAGCAACAAAACAAACAACGTTTTAGAAAATTTTTGTGGAAATTTTTTTGTTCTGTTGCTGTTTACTTTGTCAATTGGCGCTTCTGTTTTTGTTGTTGTAACATTGTAGCAGTTGTTGTTCTTACTGTTGTTGTTGTTGTGTAAATCTGCTGACTATTTGTCTGCCTCGCTTTAATTTTGCTTCATTTATTTACTCAATTTTTCAAATTGAATTTTTTTATTTATATTTTTTTTTTTTTAAGCGAGCTCGTTTTCCTTGAAAAGTCGCTTAGGCTTAATTTTTTATTACTTTTTTCTGCACAATGTTTTTTTTTTCTGTTATTAAAACAACATTTTTGAGCTTAGAAAATTAATTTACTAAAATGATGACGTATGTAGCTATGAAATTATATTTAGTTTATATAAGAAACGCATGTAGAGAGAGGAAATTTTAGATGTTAATTGGAGAATATTTTGAAGTAGGTGTAGATGAATGAATGACGGTGTTAAGAAAATGAATTTATTGCTTATAGTTCGATCACTGGATTGTGTCACAAGTAATGTAAATCCTTCTGTTTGATAATTCCATAAAAATGGTTTAATTTACAATAATTTCGGTGTGAAATAGCAAACAAAATGTATTTACTACAACAATTCTGTCACAAGTGACTCTTCTTGATGATTCAATAACAGTGATTTGATTTATAACAATTTATTTAGGAAATAATTTTTGTTTTCCGTACAATGCCCAGTTAAAAAGCCTGACACTGCCAGCACCTGTCTCGATAAACCTAGAATTTCTATAGTTGTTTTACGGAATCTTTTTGGCATGAAGATATTTGTTAGTCTTATATCTTTTGTTTTCATCCAATATTGATTTGCCTTTACCTCTAGCCATTGTTTTAGGTTGTACTTCATGGAACTCCATGGCAGCCCACAGAATGGTTCCGGTCCGATGAAATTACTGGCTGCTCCTTTTCTGATCTGCCTCTTCATTCCCTATATGTCCGCTTTGAGCTGGCAGCGCTAGTAGTGGTGATTTGCTGTCAGAGTGGATAAGGATGTGGCTATTGATTGTATCTCTATCTAGTTCCTCTCTTAGGCAGAGCTCTAAAGCGAGAGTTTCGGCGTGAAAAACAGAGTTTTCTCGGCCCATGCTTGTGCAAAAGTGACTTCCAAGATTTTCCCCATAAACCACAGCCCCTGAGTTTTTGAGCTGCCTATGTACCATACAGGAGCATTATAAAGTAGCGTTAGCCTTTATTTGATAACTTTTTATATAAATCAGTTAATGATTTTTACTACTTTGTATATAAATCTATTAACGAATTTTCTTGCCTTTTTGAGTTCCAATTGGTAACTGGGATTTACTTTAATCTTTTTTAATTTTAGAAATTCTCAGTTAATTTGTCCAGCTTTCACTGCTATAAAAATGTGCAAAATACCTGGCACTCCACTTTCTTTATGTCGATTTTCATGGCCTTATTCTAGTGTGCCACTTGTCAAGTCAGTTCGTGCCATTCCATTCACATATATGGATTCCATTTACTTGATTTTCTCGTGCGAGTGCGTGAGTTTATTAAATAAAGCACCTGATTATTCCCAACTTATCCGCATACTGAAGTTGTGTCTGTTAATCAGTCTGCTTGTCAAATGTGAACGTCCCTGACGCGGTTTTTTTCGTTACTTAGTAATCCATCAGCCAAAATCATTTGTTTATTTATTTTATTGGTTAAAATTTATTTATAATCATAATTTATATGTTAAGCGCTTGGGAATTCCACGCATGCCAAGCAATTATTTATTCTACCAAAATAGTTTAGTGAAGAGAATACAAATTTAATTGTAGGCCTTATCAGGGTTCAACAACCTCGTGTTAAATCACACAAATTAGTCAATCAATTGTTCGCTTTTTAGTTGAGTTAAACACAGCTCAGGCATATTTCATAAGTGCAATTTTGTATTGTCTGGCATGGGAGTGAATCTCACGTGACGTATAGGGTTTCAAGAGATAGTAATGAATGGGGTAAAATTCTTGTTGCTATTACTTAAAAACGCTTTGTATTTTCATGAAATTTAAGTATGGTTGTGAAATACTTGCTACTAAAACAAATTTCGAAATGATTTTTGAATTAATACAAATTTTTAGAAAATTCAATACCATATTCATTCTCTAGAATCAGTGAAAAAATATAAATGAATACATTATTCACAAGTAGTGGAAAGACCAGAAGTTGGGTAATAATATAATCCATTTATAAACTAAATATATAATAAATAATAATATAATATGTAACTAGAGATAGTTTAAGTTATTTCACTTAACACAAAGACTTCTGCAGGATGCCACTATTTTTTTCAAGCTGTGCGATGATCCTAGAGTTGGAAATGGGTTCCCATTACGAAAAGTAAATCCTGATTGGACACTTTTTTGCAGAGATATATTTTATTTATATTTTATTATCGAGTCGATCGATCTGTGAACGGTTTTAGGGAAGTAACAATCAAATGATCGATTGAAAATAGTTAAAATTTAATAAAAGTAACAATAAATAAAAATTTATATAATTATAAAAATATATTGATAGAAAATTAAACAAATTGCTAAATAAAATAATTATAAGAAATAATAAATAAATAATTTTTATTAAATTTGAAAAAATTTATTTAAAAAAATTATGAAAAAAATCCATTAGGAAAAAAAATTCCTAAAAAATAATAAATAAATAAACATTATTAGATTATAAAAAAATTTTATTAGAATAATATAAAATTTCCTAATCAAACAAACTTCATAAAAAAATAATAAATAAATAATTATTATTAAACTAGAAAAAAAATATATAATAAAATATTAAAAAATTTCTCAATTCAAAAAAATGTACACAAAATGTTAAAAAACAATTATTATTACATTATATAAAAACATATGAGATAAATTCGTTGAGAAATAATACTCTTATAAAAACATATTTATTAAACTTGTATTAAAATTCCTTATAAAAACAATTCATAAAAATGGTAAACAAATATTTTTAAATCCTCAATCCTCCCAAACCCAATTTTTCCAGTTCCTTCGACTTTAATGATGTAAAACAAATAAGGAAAGCTTTTAGTCAGTCGTTCCGACTATTACAAATATACTACATATACAGAGCGATTGATAAGTACCTATATTTGAAGTAAGATGGTCACTGAAGTTAAATCTGCACATTATTCTTCAGTATCATCTGTCAAAAAGTTACTAAGATGGAGCCAAGTTGGGAAAACAAAATTTTACCCAAAAAATTCCTTTTTCCACCCTATTAAGGACACTTATCAATCATCCGCCGTACATATATATACCATTGAGATTTATATATTTTTAACTTTAATGTAATTGGATCCGATATGCAGACATATACAAACCAAGTTTCAAGAACAATGCTAGCATACTTAGCTAGAATTGTTTTTACTATGAAATATGATAGTCCTCAGAGGTCTTCGACCCGAAGAGAAAAGGATTCTTTAGAAAGAAGCATTTTTGAAGACCAAGCCTGTGGCAGGATTTGAACCTATGACCCTTGGGGTGTGAGTCTACCATGGTTACCACTAGACCACAGAGGGCGGCTCAAAGTATGATTGAGGAGTATTATCTAAATTCTATAAACTTATAGAAAGTTGGTTTCTTGGTGGTCCAATTTTGAGCAATCTTACTCGCCGGATGTTCAGCTAAATATAAAAATTTTACAATCCAGCTCTTTTCCAACTTGATATATACTCGTTAGAACTGAAGATGTCTAAAAAGTGGACACATTATCTTCTTGGAAAATTTAAGCTCAGAATTTCCTTCCATTCTGCAAGTGGGGACACACACTCAAACATTGTTAAATCGATTCAGAATGTATACGTATATGATGTGTCATCTCTGAATATATATTTAAATATATCCACCGGGTAAGGTGGACATTGTTAATTCTTTCCAAGCAATATATATATATATATATATATATATATATATATATATATATGATCCCTTTATTTTCTTCTTTATTATATATATATATATATATATATGATCCCTTTATTTTCTTCTTTTCCGCCAGTCTTAGCATTCACCTCCTCCATAGCCAACAAGTCATTAACCTTTGTATTTTCTTTACTGCCCCTATCAAAGCGTTTTCCTCATTAAGAACGCTTGCACAAATGTCTACAAATGTTAATGAAGTAGACGCGAAGCTGGTCTAATCAACACTATAATAACAATAACAATAATAAGAACCATAACAACAACAACAATGCAGTTGAAATGCTCAAAGACTCGCCTCTTTCATTCATAAATGAAAAACTAACCACAGCAACAAAACAAAAGCGAAGGCAATCACAACAAAAACAACAACAAGCCACAAATTCCTATAGAAATAGCAGCAGAAAAAATTCCAAGCGATAACGTATAAATTTATGTATTTCAAATTTAAACAAAAATAATATTGGCTAAAAAGCCAGAATTATGCACTAAAAGTATGCGAAAAAAATGCCTGGAAAAACAATTTCAAGAACACGCGACGACAATAAAAATTATTTGGGAAATTAAAATACGAGGTAAAAAAAAGTAGAAATATTCGAAGAATTTTATTTCATGAACGCCAGAACGCCAGAGAGCGAACACAACGATGATAAGCGCCGTGTGCGAGTGAACTTTGGAAGAAATTGCATGAAAATTTTAATTATATTGGAAATAAAAAGAAATTTTTATTAAGTGGTAATGTGCGAAATTTCTGGGCAGCACACACGAAAATTGCCCCTTAATTGGAGCAACCGTGGCAGTTTTCCTTGGTACTCGTATAATTATTGTCAGATTTTCTGCCCTTCGCTGCATAATCGAAAGCGTTTTTAATAGAGTTCATCTTTAACAGTTTAATGGAATTAATCAAGGTAAACCTCTGCTATCTTCATATTTAGAGTAACAGCAACAAAGAAGTGGTTTCTGTAATATCCTGTTCAATAGGTTAGGTTAGGTAGGTTGGGTAGCCGCTTCATCAGTGATGCCACTTAGATCACCAGTTAGGTCCTGCTCAGTAGAGACAAAGGAAGATTCAATGGCTTCACCATATTACTCACTTTCCATATATTCGTACAATTTAGAATACAGCAAAGTCAACTAATTTTCTTGGTTACAAGAAGTGAATTAGTTCTATGGAAGTGCATTGGGGTCTCAAATAAATGTTGGTCTCAGCCAATTTATTGTCTGTACCGAATTCATTCTCTACTCAATTTTGGACATAGCCTCAGTTCAGGATATACAGATATATAGTCTACAAGTACTTATAAGAAATTCACCTTAAGCATGTCAACAAATAGTTATTTAGATAGTTAACGAATATATTTCCCATTAAAACATGCAATTTTAAATTGGTAGATTAGATTAGGTTAGATTGCTTGAGAGCGGGAACAAGTCACTTCGTCACTACGGCCACCTGTGGACCTATTGTAGTTGCAAAATATCAAGATAGTTTAGAATTCATTAAGAGTCTGAAATGTTCTTAGGAGATTTGTATGCAATTTCTGGCGGTTCTAGGTAATAATTTCCTAAGTCACGAAGTCTGGTCCAGATTAGACAGTTACATTGACACAACAAATGTTCAGATGTTTCAACCTCTTCGTTACATAACCTACAATAGTCTAAGTTTAAATTATTTTTATGTTATAACTATTATTATTATATAATTATTGTTATCATATAATTATTATCTTGTTGTCTGTCAAGTTTTTGTTGAAGGAGTCCTATCAATGAAAGCTTTCGAAGAGAAAATATTTACAAAGATGCATTTAGAGAACATGCATTGGGCAGGATTCGATACTGAAACTCCATAAGTATGAGACTAGCAGGCTTCCCACTTAACCAGGTAGGACGGCAGTTTATGACTTATTTTCCTTCAGGACACTCTACAAATGACGAAAATGTCGCAAAGATAATTTGAAAAACTCGAGTCACGATGAAACACCAGAATTATTTTTTTTCGAGAATTACTTTCATGTTAATAATTTAATTACTGAAGTTTGACAAGTATGAGTAATACAGAAGAGTGAGCTTATAATTAGATTTTTTTTTAGCAGCAATTCAGTTGAAGAATAAATGACAATTTTAATATTTCATTCACCATAAATTTAATATAATTTCATTTTACAGCAATTCAGTTAAGAAACAGGTGACAGGTCATTTTAATAATTAGTTTCTTTATAAGTTTAACAAGTTTAATATTTACTTCTAAATCACTATTAATACTACTAATAGTGATTTAATATTAACTCTATGTCGTTCAGTGATCCTTGTTATATTAGTACTCCGCCTTGATGCTTTTATAGTAGTACTCTGCTTTCCAAAATATTCTCAAGTGTATGAGAAAAGTTTATCCATTAAACGAAATTATGGTTTTTTTTCGGAAGGAGGCGAAATCTTCAAAAAGACGCGCACCACCCAACTGTGTGAGATTTTTAACTAAAACCGCCTTCCTAACCTAACAGTTACGCTAAGTCGCAAACGGCTGATTGCGATATAGTATGGAAGTATTTATATAATCAAAAGGAAAACCGCAATAGTTAAAATTTGTTTCATTTAGCCACTACAACCTGACCATATACGAACAATGCCAAAAATTTGCATGTCTAAAGATGTCTTCATTATTTCTCTCGCAAATTTTGTATAATGTAAAATTCTAAATTTGAAAGAGCCTGCATAATTTGACTGAAACTTCGACGCCACCCACAATCCAATAACTTCTCGGCTCCCACTCCACAATACTAATTGCGTACAATCGATCTGGGTTTCCCAGAATTTATCCAATATTTGGTTACATAAACCTTTACTTACTATTTGTTTAAAGGAGTTTAAATTAAGTAGTACCAGGAGTCAGGGATGTGAAGAACAGTACAAATGTAAATTCTTCGTTTGGTATGTATAGCGGTCGCCAGAAGGGCGCACTTAGGCCAGCATTGAAGCCTTGTGATATCGCATGAGAAGTCCCAAACCATTTCAAAGGTCCAGCCATTTTGATCTGTTAATAAAGCAATTGATGGAGCTTACCTTCATATTTGGAATATCTCCCAAAGAGTCCAGAAAGCGTTGACCCAGGAAGGTGCGCCCCATTCTAGACTGCGTTGGATACGTGCATAAAAGGTTTTCAAAGGATTCTTGCTCCTCTTTCTCCACGCAACTCCTGCAGAAGTCGTTACAGGCAATCGCCAGCCTACTACCATGAGTACCTAGGGTCCAGTGTCCCGTTCGGACACTAACTATTTAGACATAATAAATCTTTTGAGCGCTTGACATTTCTTCGGTATCTACTGCTCCTCTTTTTTATGTAAAATAATTATTATATGATTATTTTTCATTTATTAAATAAATAAATAATTTTAAATTGGGAGAGATGTTATATACGAAATCGGCAGTTAAGTATCTTAAACTGAGTGAAGTATTTACTCAACTATTTTTTTTAAATGGAAATCATTTATCTGCATTATTTATTTTTATTTGAAAGCCCTTCTGGATTCCAATCAGATTCAAAGAAAAATATTCTTATTAAATACTTTCATAGTTTAAAAAGGTGGAAAGGTGCGTAATTCGGATATTTATATTTTAATATATTATTATACAAATAATTTTAAATAAATAATTAAATAAATTGGAAAATTTCGGAGAGGTTAAATATCCCCAATACAATAGAGGTGATTATGCAATTACGTAATGAATAATATTATATATTTAGGGTTTTATTATTTGTTTCCGGGAAGAGAGGGTAAAAATGCCCATCGTATCATCAGAATTGTCATCACAGATTTGGTATGTGAGGATTCCACTCACTAAAACACGTCCGCTCCCTCATTGAGAATATGTTTCTACCCTGAAACCGTTTTCATACTTCCTACAAGGTAGAGATTCTCAGGTCCCGCTTTTTCCGTCGGAGCATATTTTGCACATATTTCACCACATGACCCCAGTTCTCTTTGCTGCTTAGCATGATCTCCACAATGTTTTCGGCAAAGGGTTCTCGATTTCCATTCCAAAAATTTAATAATGATATACTATTTAATAATAATATTATCTGATCAATTTAGATATTATTGGAATTTATTTATCAGGCTAAAAGAGTACCGCGACATATTGTGCAGCCTCGTACCCAACTTAAACAATACTAGACTATTTATAAATCTCTTAACTGCTGTGGGATTAATTTTAACTAGGTGATTTGGAGATAAGAACCCACTTCCAAGGTAGTTAGGTCTGCGTCTTGCCACCGCTGGGCAAGAGCATAGAATGTGCTCTGCTGTTTCATGCTCCTCTTGATAGAGTCGGCAGGAATCGTCTTCTACCACGCTTATTTTTTACAAATGCTAATTAAGTCCTGTTAAAAGTTCAGTATAGAGTTGTATGTCAATCTGCTGAGGTTTACAATACCATCTACCCTGATGTGTTCAGGATCAATGAGTAATCTCGACTGCCGCATGGCTTTTTGGGCTCTCCAGTAATCAAGCAGACCTTATTTTTCCTGTTCGCACAACAAGTTATTTATGAAGCTGCTGTATACCACACAGAAAGGTTCTGGACCTATGAAGGGAGTGCCTGCGCCCCTTTTTGCCAGGGATTCCGCCATTTCGTCGCCTTAATGACCCTCATGTCACGGTACCCACATCAGCGTAACAGAGTTTCTCGCTGCAGGGTATTGAGGAGTTTGGAGCATTACCAGTGCCTAACTTTTTGTTTTATTCTTATAATTTAATAAAAATAGTTCAGTAATTAAAATAATTGACAAATAAATTATAATTTTTAAAGCTCACACACATTTCCATTTAAAATTAAATACTAATTGGTCATGTCTTCTGCCCACTACTCCCCTCTTTCATCACGCACTTGCTTAGCCATTTGAATGGATAAAAGCACATGCTGCGCTCCTCCATCATGAGCAGTGAAAATGAAACTCTAAAAATAAAATAAACATTTCCATTTAAATTAATCGATTTGCATTAGTACGCGTATCCATTGCTTCGCTGCCAATGATCGGCCGCAAACGCCAGCGTGGCCAGCAGTTTGTTTATTTATTTTTCAGTTGCAATAACAACAAAAATCCAAGTAGAGTACCAAATCCAGTGCAACTAAAGCCAAATGCAATAAAGGCGGCTTTCAATTGCATTTTTCAATTTGCCGCCGACGCCAGCAACGACGCCAATTACAATCATAATAAATATTTGCATTAAATTTGAAAATTTTCATCTCAAGCATTCAAAATGCTGCAACTAAATATTTAGCATAGTTTTCACAACAACAACAACAACAACAACAACAGCGAAAGCAGCAGCAACAAAACAAACAACGTTTTAGAAAATTTTTGTGGAAATTTTTTTGTTCTGTTGCTGTTTACTTTGTCAATTGGCGCTTCTGTTTTTGTTGTTGTAACATTGTAGCAGTTGTTGTTCTTACTGTTGTTGTTGTTGTGTAAATCTGCTGACTATTTGTCTGCCTCGCTTTAATTTTGCTTCATTTATTTACTCAATTTTTCAAATTGAATTTTTTTATTTATATTTTTTTTTTTTTAAGCGAGCTCGTTTTCCTTGAAAAGTCGCTTAGGCTTAATTTTTTATTACTTTTTTCTGCACAATGTTTTTTTTTTCTGTTATTAAAACAACATTTTTGAGCTTAGAAAATTAATTTACTAAAATGATGACGTATGTAGCTATGAAATTATATTTAGTTTATATAAGAAACGCATGTAGAGAGAGGAAATTTTAGATGTTAATTGGAGAATATTTTGAAGTAGGTGTAGATGAATGAATGACGGTGTTAAGAAAATGAATTTATTGCTTATAGTTCGATCACTGGATTGTGTCACAAGTAATGTAAATCCTTCTGTTTGATAATTCCATAAAAATGGTTTAATTTACAATAATTTCGGTGTGAAATAGCAAACAAAATGTATTTACTACAACAATTCTGTCACAAGTGACTCTTCTTGATGATTCAATAACAGTGATTTGATTTATAACAATTTATTTAGGAAATAATTTTTGTTTTCCGTACAATGCCCAGTTAAAAAGCCTGACACTGCCAGCACCTGTCTCGATAAACCTAGAATTTCTATAGTTGTTTTACGGAATCTTTTTGGCATGAAGATATTTGTTAGTCTTATATCTTTTGTTTTCATCCAATATTGATTTGCCTTTACCTCTAGCCATTGTTTTAGGTTGTACTTCATGGAACTCCATGGCAGCCCACAGAATGGTTCCGGTCCGATGAAATTACTGGCTGCTCCTTTTCTGATCTGCCTCTTCATTCCCTATATGTCCGCTTTGAGCTGGCAGCGCTAGTAGTGGTGATTTGCTGTCAGAGTGGATAAGGATGTGGCTATTGATTGTATCTCTATCTAGTTCCTCTCTTAGGCAGAGCTCTAAAGCGAGAGTTTCGGCGTGAAAAACAGAGTTTTCTCGGCCCATGCTTGTGCAAAAGTGACTTCCAAGATTTTCCCCATAAACCACAGCCCCTGAGTTTTTGAGCTGCCTATGTACCATACAGGAGCATTATAAAGTAGCGTTAGCCTTTATTTGATAACTTTTTATATAAATCAGTTAATGATTTTTACTACTTTGTATATAAATCTATTAACGAATTTTCTTGCCTTTTTGAGTTCCAATTGGTAACTGGGATTTACTTTAATCTTTTTTAATTTTAGAAATTCTCAGTTAATTTGTCCAGCTTTCACTGCTATAAAAATGTGCAAAATACCTGGCACTCCACTTTCTTTATGTCGATTTTCATGGCCTTATTCTAGTGTGCCACTTGTCAAGTCAGTTCGTGCCATTCCATTCACATATATGGATTCCATTTACTTGATTTTCTCGTGCGAGTGCGTGAGTTTATTAAATAAAGCACCTGATTATTCCCAACTTATCCGCATACTGAAGTTGTGTCTGTTAATCAGTCTGCTTGTCAAATGTGAACGTCCCTGACGCGGTTTTTTTCGTTACTTAGTAATCCATCAGCCAAAATCATTTGTTTATTTATTTTATTGGTTAAAATTTATTTATAATCATAATTTATATGTTAAGCGCTTGGGAATTCCACGCATGCCAAGCAATTATTTATTCTACCAAAATAGTTTAGTGAAGAGAATACAAATTTAATTGTAGGCCTTATCAGGGTTCAACAACCTCGTGTTAAATCACACAAATTAGTCAATCAATTGTTCGCTTTTTAGTTGAGTTAAACACAGCTCAGGCATATTTCATAAGTGCAATTTTGTATTGTCTGGCATGGGAGTGAATCTCACGTGACGTATAGGGTTTCAAGAGATAGTAATGAATGGGGTAAAATTCTTGTTGCTATTACTTAAAAACGCTTTGTATTTTCATGAAATTTAAGTATGGTTGTGAAATACTTGCTACTAAAACAAATTTCGAAATGATTTTTGAATTAATACAAATTTTTAGAAAATTCAATACCATATTCATTCTCTAGAATCAGTGAAAAAATATAAATGAATACATTATTCACAAGTAGTGGAAAGACCAGAAGTTGGGTAATAATATAATCCATTTATAAACTAAATATATAATAAATAATAATATAATATGTAACTAGAGATAGTTTAAGTTATTTCACTTAACACAAAGACTTCTGCAGGATGCCACTATTTTTTTCAAGCTGTGCGATGATCCTAGAGTTGGAAATGGGTTCCCATTACGAAAAGTAAATCCTGATTGGACACTTTTTTGCAGAGATATATTTTATTTATATTTTATTATCGAGTCGATCGATCTGTGAACGGTTTTAGGGAAGTAACAATCAAATGATCGATTGAAAATAGTTAAAATTTAATAAAAGTAACAATAAATAAAAATTTATATAATTATAAAAATATATTGATAGAAAATTAAACAAATTGCTAAATAAAATAATTATAAGAAATAATAAATAAATAATTTTTATTAAATTTGAAAAAATTTATTTAAAAAAATTATGAAAAAAATCCATTAGGAAAAAAAATTCCTAAAAAATAATAAATAAATAAACATTATTAGATTATAAAAAAATTTTATTAGAATAATATAAAATTTCCTAATCAAACAAACTTCATAAAAAAATAATAAATAAATAATTATTATTAAACTAGAAAAAAAATATATAATAAAATATTAAAAAATTTCTCAATTCAAAAAAATGTACACAAAATGTTAAAAAACAATTATTATTACATTATATAAAAACATATGAGATAAATTCGTTGAGAAATAATACTCTTATAAAAACATATTTATTAAACTTGTATTAAAATTCCTTATAAAAACAATTCATAAAAATGGTAAACAAATATTTTTAAATCCTCAATCCTCCCAAACCCAATTTTTCCAGTTCCTTCGACTTTAATGATGTAAAACAAATAAGGAAAGCTTTTAGTCAGTCGTTCCGACTATTACAAATATACTACATATACAGAGCGATTGATAAGTACCTATATTTGAAGTAAGATGGTCACTGAAGTTAAATCTGCACATTATTCTTCAGTATCATCTGTCAAAAAGTTACTAAGATGGAGCCAAGTTGGGAAAACAAAATTTTACCCAAAAAATTCCTTTTTCCACCCTATTAAGGACACTTATCAATCATCCGCCGTACATATATATACCATTGAGATTTATATATTTTTAACTTTAATGTAATTGGATCCGATATGCAGACATATACAAACCAAGTTTCAAGAACAATGCTAGCATACTTAGCTAGAATTGTTTTTACTATGAAATATGATAGTCCTCAGAGGTCTTCGACCCGAAGAGAAAAGGATTCTTTAGAAAGAAGCATTTTTGAAGACCAAGCCTGTGGCAGGATTTGAACCTATGACCCTTGGGGTGTGAGTCTACCATGGTTACCACTAGACCACAGAGGGCGGCTCAAAGTATGATTGAGGAGTATTATCTAAATTCTATAAACTTATAGAAAGTTGGTTTCTTGGTGGTCCAATTTTGAGCAATCTTACTCGCCGGATGTTCAGCTAAATATAAAAATTTTACAATCCAGCTCTTTTCCAACTTGATATATACTCGTTAGAACTGAAGATGTCTAAAAAGTGGACACATTATCTTCTTGGAAAATTTAAGCTCAGAATTTCCTTCCATTCTGCAAGTGGGGACACACACTCAAACATTGTTAAATCGATTCAGAATGTATACGTATATGATGTGTCATCTCTGAATATATATTTAAATATATCCACCGGGTAAGGTGGACATTGTTAATTCTTTCCAAGCAATATATATATATATATATATATATATATATATATATATATATATATATATATATATATATATATATATATATATATATATATATATATATATATATATATTATAATCTTATTTTAAATAGTTTTAAATATAATATATTATAATATATATATATATATATATATATATATATATATATATATATATTATAATATATTATATTTAAAACTATTTAAAATAAGATATATATATATATATATATATATATATATATATATATATATATATATATATATTATAATATATTATATTTAAAACTATTTAAAATAAGAATGAGTCAGACTACCAGATATACAATATGATTCTACGGTTTGGTAGACTAGAACACTCTCCACAACTCTACTGTGGCTGATACATCAAAACATAGAGTCTCACAGTGGGAATCCGATGATATAAAAAAAGTTTACCTAAATTTATAAATTATTTTTCTTTTGTCGTATTTTTAATTTTAAATTATATTTTCGATAAGAAAGTGTTTCTATTCGAATCTGTTGATAGATAAGACCACACTTGAGCTGCAAATGCGGTTTTGCCACCGTAATAATTGACAGAGAGAGAATTTTTGAAAACATTTTGCAGATCTTTAAGCTATTTCGGACTCGACACTTGTCCTCATCAGAGATTTTTCAATGAAAGGCAATTTTTCCACAAGTAGATACTATGTCTCAGAAATAAGTCAGATAATTTTAATTTTTTTTATCCAATTTGTATTTGTTTTTTTTTATTTTTTTATTTGAAAAGTATTCAATTCATATTTATTGATCAGTTAGCCTTCAAGCCTAAGCCTTTTTGTGTTTATACTTATAAATCACAGCCTATCAAAAGAAATTCGTTCAGCTCAATTCTTCAAGTTAATAATATATTTATGCAAATAAACCAAACACTTGAATGTGTGCTCTCGTAAACATTTTCAAATTTTCTTTTGGCGGCTTAACTGAAAATCGTTCCGTTATTTGTTTACATTGAGACATTTAGAGCAAAATCAATACAACCGAAATCAGTTGAAATCTTTATTTAATATTAAAATATTGGGGCAATTTGAAAATAGCTCCTTCAAAGCTTTTATTTGGGGAAGTTTATTACCCAAATGTGTGTAAATATTTTTATTCTGCAGTGAAAACGGCGTTTAAGTAGCTTCCGAAATGGAAAGATAATAAATACGAAAATAATTTTATAACAACAGTCGAATTTTCCCACTAATACTATATATATTTTCAGTGGTGGGTTATAAAGATAACCACAACGGGCGATCTTGGTCTACGTGTGCTGGTTGGCAACCACCTCCTATAAACACACCGAGTAGTGATGTGAAATATAGAATAATAATAAAATAGTTAAATCACAGTATTATATGCATTAGAAGAGAGGAAGAGTTATTAGAAAATCAATCGGTTTCATTTGACTGAAAGCTATCTTTGAAAGTAAGCGTAAAGAAAAATTAAGAGGGGTCTTAAGCTGTGATTGTATATAGTATATGAATGATAGGTAAGAACTACAGAATTAATACTGGATCTGATGTTGTTTGGACTATCGACAAATATGAAATATATTACTTATGTTGAGATTGTAGATATACTCGTATAAAAGGAAAATGAATCATAAACCTGTCACAATCGCCATTACAAAACAATTTTAGCGTTTTTGCTGAATGGACTCATATGAATTTTTGATGTTTATTATATTTGGTTGTCACATAAATTAAGATCAATATACAATTCAGTGATCGAACTACTAGACAAACTAATTTTCGTACTATCTAATACAACATTTACGACAACATATAACATAACTTACCAATTGATATAAAAAGCAAACAGTTTATTTCTACTCCCTGTTGGTGGTTCAATAGAGTTCTGCCAACTGAATTTAAGTGGTTTAAAATGGCATGAGGTTTTATGTAGTTTAATATTATGTCTCGACCGAGAAGTGGAATGAGGCGTTCTAAATCTATTTATGGCTTGCTGAAAATTAAATCTTTCATTTGCTAGATTTTATATGACTGTATAATTTTGAGCGTGTTCCTGTGCTTTGTCCTTTTCGAGCAAATAGCAACGTTATGGCTTCTAATATTTGTTTGTTTATGTTTATTTTTAATTAAAACTTTAGTTTCCAACAACCAATTTATGTAGTGACACACTTTATGCAGTACTACTAGAAAAAGTTCTGCCAAGTTGAATTGGTTGTACACACATTGAAGAACATAGCAGTGATATTGGGACAGCCTGTAATGGGACCTTGTAATGCACAACTACTACTAATATGGGATACATAATGTGGGTCTACATAATATGGGCATACGAAATGTGGGACTCTTGAAATATTAATTCTGAAAGTTGATAAAACTACATTATTTCTTCATACAGAATTATCAGCTCCCTTGTATGAGAGTAAATATGTAAATTATGTTTATTTGTTTTCTAACAAGACAGTTTCCAACATAAATAAAAGCAGTTATTGTTTCGTACTCATACAATTATGTGGTCCTTTATTTCTTCCGCCATACAAGAGCACCCTATTCTATGCCATTTGATGTGAGTGCCGCCTGTACTTCATTGATGCCATGTTGTGATATACTCGTATACTCAGTTATCCGCAGAAAATCCCCCTATGCAGCCAATAAACTTAATTTTCTACCCATTTCTGTACCAATTTAAAGGGTTTGCTACTTTTTTCTGCCAATACTATTTAACTTCTCCGCAATTTATAACATCACAAAAATCCTTGTATACAACCCACACAATTCACATGGTTCTCTTGTAACGCTTTCCATTGCAATTGCTTTTATCAGAGAGTCACGCTTTTAATATATTCAAACCACTTTGGTGCAATTAAGAGCGATAGTTAAATCTGTTACTACGGGGGGCAGAGGGGATAATGTAGTCGGATAAAGAGTACAAAAAAAAAATTGACAATTGTCTGTGTGGTAGTTCAGAGTGAGGGCTTAAATGCTGAGACTGCACCATTTTAATTGTTGTTTGGTTTGTTGTTGCTGAATATATTTTCCCCTAACACAGTGCCATTATAATCAACTACCTTCCATTGTTTGTGTTGCTGTTGTTCTTACTGTTGTTGTTTCGATTGCCATTGTTGTGTTTGTAGGTTTGCTGTTGTGCGCTCGTGGCCTTTGTTTTTTGTAATGCTCCAATGAAATTGAAAATGTTGCGTTCGGGTGGTTTTCATTTTTGCATTTGCATTTGCAACAGGATAACAAGTGTCCTTCGACATTTCAGCAGCATACAGCAGGATATTTAATAAACCCACGCAGATGCATACTAACACCCACAACCACACCCACACAGACACATTCATCCACATGAATTTGTGAATATAAAATCATCAATTGCAATCATGCTGGTTGAACGCTTGTTTATATTTGCGGTATTTGCGTGGGTACCAAAAATTTGGCCGCCTTAATTTTACGCTTCATTGCCATTAACGCGGTAATTGTGCATTAGCGTCCATTCAGACGATATTGTTAAATTCCATTTTCATTCGGCCATTAAAACTTGCCGGCAATTCAACAAAATTTAAGGACGTTAAAATTTTAGTACACGAAAATATTGCGCTCGATTTTCTGCTTTTCGGCGGCATTAAATTCGTTCTATAAAATTTTTACATCGCATTTTGGATACTCAAATGAATACTTATATGAACAGTTAGGAGCCAGATCAAAAGTGATTAGCAACAGTGGAGAGCCAGGTTATAAAAGGAGAGACATTAGTCTATCATAGCTTTGATTGTACGGATTTGTTAAAATACTTCACCACAATAAATATTTGCATGGGAGAGGATATTATTTCATCAGGGTACAATTAGGCCTCAACAAACTGGTCCGATTCCTTTTATCAGACTTCAGTAGATACATTTGATAAACATGTTCTTAAATACAAAATGCTCATAATGTTGACTTCTATTATTTAGATTCGTACAAATACAAAATTCCCTAAGCCAAACTCATTCGAGGTAGTGCTAAATGGGTTAATATACACAAAATATTGGTGTCAACAGGGCAAATATAAACAAGTAAATGCCTTCTTCTTTATTGTGAACTTCAAAATCCCCATTAATTAGATCAGATAATTACTGTTTTATATGTCCACGCAACAGTCTGCTTATAAAACATGCATCATTTCTTCGATTTCAAACATCGTTCTTCAATTTTTTAAAGACTGAAGTCAGGTGAGTCGACTCTCGGAAGAGAGACGGTGGATATTAAAAGTGCAAGGAAAAACTGCCCTGTTCTATTTGAACTACTTTTGGAATCAATATCATAGGAACAACTGTATAGAGGTCACCAATCAACACCAATGTATTGTAGAGTCGGTTGTTCTAACGAAAAGGGGAGGATGTTTATAATAAACATATTTTAAACTTCCTTAGCTCTTCTTTGGCATAAAGTCACATAAGTTTATTCTCTCATACCAAAATGTTAAAATCGTCACTGACAGCTAGTCTGCTATTGAGGCTCTAGACAAGGCATCAGCATCCTCGGAGATGGTCTCCCTTTGTCGATTTCATGAGCTGGGGTGCGTACATCAATGAGCTGGGGCATGTACACCACAACTCCCTGATGTGAGTAGTAGGGCATTGTGACATAAGTGGCAACTGTGTTGCTGATGAATTTGCTAGACTCAGCTCAACATTAACTGACATCAATTGCACCCACATAACGGGAATTCCACTCGCTACATGCAAACATTGCATTACTTCTGGCTTCCTCGAAAAGGTAAAAAAGGGACCAGGAGTTAAGTACCTGTAATACGATTAGACAGTTCTGGTCCTCCTTTAATTTCAGACGCACTATAGAGTTAATTGCCTTGAAGAGCTAACATAGTAGCTCTATTGTGGTAGTTTTGACAGGACGCTGTTCAGTTGGGCCTCGGCTCGTGGGACTCCTGTCGCTGCTTTCAAGAAGAGTATGAAGAAGAGACGTTTGTCCATCTACTGTGTCACTGTCCGGCCATCGCCGGACGGAGGTGGAAAACTCTAGGATTCCCCATTTTTAATGACCTGGATGATCTCAAATCGATCAATATAGGTAAAAGACCTTTTGAGATTCGATTACTCTCAAAATGGCTGTAGTAAGGATCTGAAAGTATACTTTTTGTCCACTAACTTGCAGCATCACAATTGGCCTATGTATGGCCTAAGTGTGTCTTCTGGTCGAGTGTTCGGTCACTTAAACCTACCTACCTTCTTAACTACATAAGTTTATTGAAACGGAGTTAAAAGTCAGACCCAAGTTAAAAAAAAAACACAATGTTAGCAATGAAGAAGTCTCCCATAATTTTCATTATAGGAGCTTAATAAATTTAGTCCACATCATGGTGTTAAAATTAATTCCTATTATTTGAATAGCAAAGCCTGCTTTACATAGATTAGTTGAGCGACATAATTGCTTCCAAAGCCTTTTGTGGTCGTTAACACGACTATGTTGCAGTAATTACCACAAATTGATGCACGTTCGGTGATTTGTATGTAAATTAAAGCGTCATTAAGGCGGGTTTAACGCTCTTGCACCTAAAACGAATTTCAATTAGTGGCGCACACACATGAATGAAGTTCGAATCGGCGGCGATTGTGAATGTGGAATTTCTGGGATTTGTAAAACAAACAATGAACCGAAAGAGTAGAAAAATTACAAATTTCAAATACAAAGCATCATAAATCTCGCCTGACAGAGCCAAAACTAAAAACAATAAAGCTGGAAAAAAGGTGAAAATAAAAATCAACAAATCGAACGTGTTGCAAACTTTGACACTTGATTGAAGCGTACCGCGTGATTGTCTGCGTTTGAGGCTTCCCGGAGGCCTTTCCACGCCCGTATCACTGCGCGGCTGAGTAATGCGCGAATTTGTGTAACGCTTGGGGCCATTTTTTCATTGGTTTTTGTTAACATTTTTTTGTTGTTGTGTTTTCTATATTTCATGTTTGCTTTGTGAACTTTGTGTGTAATTTTTATGATTTCGCATATTTTTTTGCCGTCATTCAGACATGGGCGCTGGCAGCTAAACAAATTAATTGCATTTTATTTGGCTCTTTATGGGTCAATTGTGTTGAAGCTCTGCTGATTTATTGTTATTAATAATTCTCGCTGTTATTTTAAGACGGGGATTGGCTTCGAGAGGAGTTGAAACAAAAGCAAACATTTTGCTAACAACAAAGAAATGAAACTGGGTTGTGGTTCACACCTTGAGGGCCTTGGTAGCAATCAAGCAACACTTATCAGTATGTTGACTTTTCTTATTTGAAAAGGACTGTGCGGAAAAAATTAATTATATAAAAAAAAGGTTTATTATTATTATATTTATTTGGGTATGTTGCTTATGAGTATATCTAGTGAATGCAGGCGGTTTGAAACTATGTGGTCATGAATATTACCGCTATGACATGTCATCGTTGATTATTCTATCTTTCAGGTAATGTACTCTTTAACAACGGAGTCTATCATGAATGCTGTCAGGTGAAGCAGAATATAAACGAAAGAATGCGAGGAAATATAGTAGAAGAAGCGTTCATTAGATTTCAGATTTTTTTGTATAGGAAAGTATAGTGTGACGAAATAGCCATATCAGTAATTGAGGGACATCAAGAAACTTTATTTTTATCTGTTTTTATTTAACATTCAATATGAGCTGCTATCCAGCTGATGATATATCAAGGTACCCTGTATTAACACTTTTTTGCATGCTGTGAAACACCAACGAATGGCCATCGGTGTTGCCTTCTATCCCACACTCATGCACAATGTTCTGGATTGAATTGAAAGAATCTGGAAAGCAATCGAATTGCATGAAAGGGCATGCAGAGCAGTTGAGTTCAGTTGTGATTCCAGAGTAGTAGTGATGTGAATAGAGATATTTAACCGAAAGTTTACTTGAACACTAGGTTCAAGACCGAAGTGCATGGAAAGGTATACAGAGGAGTTGTGTTCAGTTGTGATTTAAAAGCATTAGTTATATGAAAAAAATTTTCGGCTGCAAATTTAATTGAAGACTAGGTTCAAGATCGAAATGCATGGAAATGCATACAGAGCAATTGAGTTCAGTTGTGATTTTAAAGCAGTAGTTATTTTAAAAAGATATTCGGCTGAAAATTTACTTCAAGACTCGGTTCAAGACCGATGTGCTTGAAGAGGCATACACAGCAGTTGAGTTCAGTTGTGATTCCAAAGTAGTAGTGATATGAATAGAGATATATAACTGAAAGTTTACTTGAACATTAGGTTCAAGGCCGAAGTGCATGGAAAGGTATACAGAGAGGTTGAATTCAGTTGAATGATTTGATGTAAAATGATGATGTGATTTGAAAGTAAAAGTTATATGTTAAAGATATTCGGCTGAAAATTCTCTTGAAGACTAAGTTCAAGACCGAAGTGCATGAAATGGCAGTTCAGTTCAGTTGTGATTGGGAAGCAGTAGTTGTATAGACAAAGTTCAATACGCATATAAGATCTCTGTGGTTTCTAAGACAGTTAGGACCCCAAATAAGTTCACTTCCCAGATATTTATCCTCTTGAAAAAGAATCATAAACTTGCTTATTTTGGATTTTTTTATGAAGGCGAGATTGAAAACTCATATTAGCTGAATTAAGTTAGGAGAAAACTGGATAAGCAACACACCCACTTCATAAGCCTACTTAATTGAATAGAACCAAAGAATTAAGAAGCAAAGAATTCAGATATCGAAAACTTTTTTAGGCAATTTTCACCAGGGTTGTAGGGAGAAATGGACGCCTTTAGCATACATTTCACTTACTTTAATTTGTTAAAAACAATTCTATTTATCATTTCATTAATTACTCATTTTATTCTTTAATTATTTGATTCTGCTCCCGTACATAATTTGATACAATTTTAATTATACGATTTAAAAAATTCCCAAACCCCAATTTGTACGCAATTTTTCAGCACAATTATGCAATCGCTTGGAGAGAAAACTAAATAAATAAAAAATCCAGTCTTCAAGGTCAGTATGCAACGCAAGTACTGCTCCACAATAACAACAATAACAAAAACATAATTGCAAAAAAATACACGCAAGCCAGTCGAGTCTCGATTTCAGTGTCAGCAGCGTTTGCCGCTACTTTACATTATTCTACGCATGCGCGTTGACTGCGCTGACTGTTAAATGAAAAACATCAAAATGATTTAATAAAGTTGCCAGCAACACCAGCAAAGCAACAAAAAAACTCTGCCAATGCACTAAAATCGCTTCTTGTGCGCTCAGTTCGAGCCACTGCACCCATAGTGCAACCGAGCGCAGTCAGTCTAGACAAGTTTTTCTGCTGCGCAAGCGCGGCAGTTCAACGAAAAGTGTTCGAATGAATGCAACTTGTTCGGCAACACTTCAATTTCCATTCATTTGCGGTGTGTTTCTTTTAATGTGAGATGTAATTATAATATAATTATAATTGTGGCCAACTGGGAAGGCAAATTTAAGTACGCTAAGAGAAACAGGGAGAGACCAATGAGAGCAAAATACTGTGGAAAGAGTAATTTCTTCTCATGACCCTCTCATGGGTGTGCATTTATGGAGAGAGTTGTTTTAATTTAATATATTGAGAGCATAATGAATGGCAGACAAAGACAATGCATACCTTTATATAGAGACACACATCCTTATTATCCTGACAATCCGTATTATAACGCAACTATTCAAACTGGGCCAATACCAGAAGGATTCGGACCTCTGTGGTATAGTGTAAGCATGCGACTCACCGTCGTGGGGTCGGCGGTTTGAATCTTACCCAGGGTATGGTCTGAAAAATGCTTCTTTCTAAATCTTTTTTGCTTGTGGTCAAAAGCCATTGTTGCTAGTACTCATTCCACAATCCCTTGCAGACATTATTAATTGCGGTGTAAGGTATAATGATAATAATAATATTATATTCTTTGTGAAGTATATTCAGAAAGTCCACTCTTCGGTTACGATGCATTTTGTAGTTCTATAGACCTGATTGGAGCACTTTTAGGCCAGATTTGTCTTGCAGTATTGTAAGTCGGCAGTCGTAACCATCTAACTTTTACCTTCTTCAAGTATTCTCTTTTCAGTTGCATTTTCCAAAAGCCTAGTGGTATCCCTGCCTCTAGATCCGTGCTTATGTTTCATAGCCAGTGCCTGCTCTAGCTAGTTCATCCGCTACGCAATTTCCTTCAATATTTCTATGCCGTGGTACCAATGGTGTATGTCATATTCCAATGCTCGTTGGGAGATGTACATCTGTGTTTTTGAGTGTGAATTCTAGGTGAGGTGATTACGCCGCTGTTTGGCCAAAGCCGTATTAATGCATAGTTTTGAAGAAATAAGACTCAACAGAATGGCTTAATACTAAAATTATTCGAGAAAGTTGGAAGTAAGTGCTGAATTGATTCCTCCTCAGTTCGGTATTTGCTTTTATATTTTCAAAATAATTACTTCCATTTCAATATTCAAAAATAGTCTGCATCAAATCTCAACCAACAACTTTTCTAAACTTCTGGTAATGACACGCATATTAATATTGCACGACATTTACTCTAACTTGAAAACTCTGAGATGGTGTTGCTATCTATGTCACGGAGCATTGCCAGAGTTCTTTTAGTCATCAATCGATATTTGCTCTTTAAATATTAAGTTTGATGTTCTTTTGCTTCTCATAAATTTCAAGTTTAGTCAGTCAGCCACTGAGATTTAGAATTAAAATTTTCTGAATTTATTACTAAGAAGGAACGGCAGGGAATAGAATATGATGGCATATGTTTTTGCCCAGATAGGAATATTTCTAACGACAGGGAATATAATAGGATGGCATCTGCTTTTGCTCAAATTAATCTAAGTTTGTGCAAAAATAAGTTATGCAAAACTTTCACAGCATATTTGGCGCCTTTTAATTTGCAATTTCTTTCAATTACAAATAATAACCCAAAATTCCCACTTCTTTGAGAGAGTAAATGAGTACGAAGTGTGTTAATTAACTAATCCCCTTCACTGAAGGCTTAGTGTCAATAAACGTTTTCCTTACGCTAGCAAGTACACAAAGGACTTTTGTTCGGGAAGAAATTCAAATGACAACTGGAATTTGTTGCCAACTGTGGTTGCGAAAATTGTCTGCCTTTCGTACACACAAAGAAATTGTGACTATAAATCGCAAGCGGTTCCATCAGTGGCGTTTTTTAATTAAGATGCATCTGGTTATGGATGTGGCAGTGGCAGGGGATTCATATAAGTGTTTTCTGGCAGTTCACTTTCCAACCTACGCAGTCGCTAGATTTCGGCTCAAACTAATTTTATTTTATGGTTTCTGAGGATACAGTGAAATATGCCCTGGGGCTGCTAAGAGCTTCTTTATTCATTCTTAAGAGATTTTGAGAAAATCTTGGGTAAATTTATGAAGAATTTTGATACTGTTTTTCTGATTATTTGGAATGAATTTCGTTTGTATTCGAACAGCGGACCCCTAGATTTTGCATATGAGGAATTCTTTCATTTGCTGTTAATCCTAACTATTGTTAGTTCTGAAGGAAGTGGATTTTTATTCCTTCATTTTTGTTAAGGCTTCAGATGCATCTATTGTAGGCAAGTTGCTAAACGGTTTGGTCCCACAAAATAACACTTCAGACTGTTGTTTGTTAAGTCTACAATACATTCATTGATTTAATTACCTTCGATCCCGGATAACTGGAATCGATACTAACAGAAATCCATACTACGAGACATCTATACTCGATGAAACAAATGTCAAATCGTATTATTTGGAGTGTATCAAAAAATTGGAATTATGTAAGCTGAAGTGTTTCGAGCTAAAAGGATACTATGTAGAAAAATAAAATATTTTTTTTTGCCGAAAAGAGTGTTTCTTAATGTGATTTTCAGCGACAAGGATTGACCTACCCTCGAATTTCAAAGTTCTTCCTGAAGTGAAAGGCAATTATGAAACAGTATTGAAACTAATAACACTGATTACCGCGGCTTTGAGAGCTACTGGACTGTCCGATATTATACATATGCTTGGGCAAGTTTTAATGGCGGAGATCTCTGCTTGGAAGATGTTAGAGTATTTTCTCAAAGGAAGCACTTTTTTGAACTTCTTTTATTTTTATCTCAGTGTTAGTAACTCTATTATCTGCTATTTGAGTGTATCCTATATATATGGATATTTTTATGTATATGTAAATGTACACTTCATCTCTTTTTATAAGATAAGCTTTCTCCTGGCTGTACTATTTTCAATAGTCCTTTTTCTATCACATTGTGAATATCGCGAAAGTGAATTCTTTCCCCTGATAGTTTTAAACATGGTTATATCTGTATGTAATTTATGAGGAATTTTCTCGAGTATAGTTTTTCTCATTCCTTTAGATAGATTTACTAACCTATGCTAACTTATAAGTATTGTGACTATTCTGAATTCATCTTTTAAGTGAAACTCTTCTTTATGGACTTAAATATGAAATAAGAATCAATTTAAATTACTGGAACGAATTTAATTTGTAATTAGTTATAATATAATTTGTATGCATTGTAAATAACTCTGTAAATAAATAAACACATTTTAATTTATTTTGAAATTAGGTATCATTGCAATTTTAATAAGAATCTGAATTTAAATTTAATTCAGTCTTCCACTTTCCTAGCAAAAGAATCATATTAAGATTAGTATGAAGATCAAAAATTCATATTACTGCCTCTGATACCGAGTCATGAGCTATAAAAAATTATCTATGCAAACATAAATACCCATACTCCACCCTTTTGTTTGGGCGCTTCTGAGATCCATTAGAGTTGAGAAGGAGCATCCTCACTGATTCCTTACAAATCTTTCCTTACAGCTTTAAACCTTAAAGCCCACATATTTCAAAGCGAAAAGTTACAAATGCGAGGCAGACGTGAGCGCATTTAATATGCAAAGTTTTTGGGTTGAATTTGCACATATTTTGGGATTTGTAATTGAGTTATGCGCGGCAAGATGGGGTTTGCCATGGAGCATATTTTGTAATATGCATGGAAGTTTTTTCAACAGCAACATCAGCGTCAGCGTCAGCATCAGCATGAACATGTGTATAAAATTAGTGAGGGAATTGATGGTTGAAAGGTTATACCCAAATATGAATTAAAAGTGAATTGGCAATTTAAACACAAAAATTAAACTTCAACCAGCAGTCGACATACATAGAACACTGAAATTTTTGAGTGTTAGTTACTTATTATTCCCATTTATTAACATATTTTTGCAATAATTCAATTGTCTTTAATTTTATGTTACGATCTTTCATTGCAGTCGCTGACTCCACTCCACTCCTTTCAACACACTCTCTGCACCGCTGCCGACCGTCTCCATAATTCACATACTCATAGAAAGCAAACCGTGTTGCCCATTCACGCGCAAACCATGTGCGGCAAGCGTGTGGCACATTTAACTGTCATCAAATGACAAATGTGTGACAGCATCAATCAGCGACCACGACAAGCTCGGCGGCAGCGGCAGCCCATAAGCAGAATACTTCCAATCAGCACAGCAGACGAAGGCATGGCCGTTGGTAGTGGGCGCGGCAGTCGTGCACGCAGTTGGTGTCTGCTCAAGGATTCGGTGATATTTGTGTTGGTCATGTGTATGCTGCATGTGCAATTGAAGCCAAAAATGCTGGCGCTGGCAGAAATAGTGCCCGCATCTGGCAACACTGCCAACAAAGCTCTGCTCAAGAGCGTCCTCAACGAGGCGGAAAAGCAAGTCGAGAAAATTGTAGAAAAATTATTTCTACAAGAGAATGGAGGGCAAACCAAAGAAAATATGAAGCTACCACAAACTGCCGGCGATCAACTGCTGCAACCGACGCAACAAAAGAAACAACAACAATTGCAGCAAAGAGAAAATAGTAGCAGTAAATTAAGTGCAAATAGTAGTAAATTAAAACAAAATAGTACAAGAGAACATGTAATTAATAAAGCGACCACCATACCGCCCACCAACACCACCGCGGCCACCACGACTGCCAACTACAACACTACTGCCACGAGAAGTACCACCATAGCCAGCACATCGAAATCTGTACGCAGCAGAGTTTCCCTGGGCCTACCGCAAGGCATACGCGAGAATGTGATGTTACCCTCGGAGGACCCCGAACGAGAGGCTCAAATTTTATACGAGAAATCTTTAATGGAGTACCATGGCAATGTGGCAGCTGCTGCAGCTGCCGATGCTGCGTCTACGCCTACAATTCCTCGGGAAGCTGATGCAACTGATGCAGTTGGCCATAAAGTGACATCAAATGGCGATAATGTGGTCAATGCTGCCGATAAATCCCCAACGCGGCAGACTTTGCATGCCGTTTGCGAGCTGTGGAGCCAGAAGCACTGCCACTGCACCGGCACCTTGGAGCGTTTGTCGCTGAGCTGTCGCAACATTGGCGTCTTGGCTGTGCCCGTTGAGTTGCCAAACGATGTGGTCGTGTTGTAAGTACTCGCACAAGTTTTCTCCGCGTAAGTATATAAAATGACAAAAATTAAACAATTATGTGTGTGCAATTATGTTGTTTTTGTTTTTGACTTTTTGGTATTTGTTTTTTGTTGCCAATTTTCCACGCCAATTTGAAAGGTATGCAACCTGCCTGCACCCAGATCAACACTTGAGCGTGTTGTGACTTTTATTAATTAACCGCATTTGTTCGGGCCATAATTGCCAATTTGTGAGAGTGTCTGTCCGACTGGCTAATATGTGGGGATTGGTGAATATATCTGAATATATATATATATATATATATATATATATATATATATATATATATATATATATATATATATATATATATATATATATATATATATATATATATATATATATATATATATATATATATATATATATATATATATATATATATATATATATATATATATATATATATATATATATATATATATATATATATATATATATATATATATATATATATATATATATATATATATATATATATATATATATGTGTGTGTGGATGGATATGTTTATGTATGTGTGTTTGTCTGAACGCTGACTCACATTAGCAGTTAATAGCACTTATGTTTAATCGCCTGTGGCTACAAAGATGTCAAGTTAATTATTAATTTATAGCAACATGGCATATGTTAATCAAAGCTTCAAGGAAAACGCTAATGACGTGGAATGTGACACGACATTGTGACGTCATGAAAACGGGAGCATGATAAAAAGTAGCACAGCTCTGTAGGTGGTATAAACAAAATTCTAAGTGGCATCAGTTCAGCTATTTTTAGAAGTTTTACTTAAGTGTTTATAAAGCCAAGGACAATTACAAAAGAGTTTGCGGATTTGCAGTCAAAACTGACATAATTTTAAGAAACTGCTCGGTTTAAATTAAATTTTATGATTACATGCAATTAAATTAATAATCTTCAGACATTGAATTGCTTACTAAATTCATGGTTTAGATTAGATTGGACTGGGTGACCGAACAGGCCACGAATAGAATTGTTAGGTTCTTATCGATACAAGATGAGTATTTGTTCAGGATTAGCGAATTGATGACTTAAAAATTAATGAAACAAATGAACTGTTGAACGATAAAAAGGAAATGACCAAATCGCTGGAATACAATTACTGCATAGATTGAAGAAGTTATAAGTAATTTTTGAATATCAAAAATTGTATTACTTTATTCCAGAAATTGAAGTAATAGGATTGAATTATACAATTACGCATCAATGATTATACTAGTACTCACATATATAAATATTTTATTTAAGATATTAGAAATGCTTGATTCATCGACACACTCAGCTGATCTTGGCCTAAGTGAACCGTTAAGTAACTAACATTAACTTAAGCAGCGGGATCAATGTATCCAATTTTTCGGAATATTTGAAAAAGATGGAGAGTAACCCAGTATTTTGTTTTGATTGTGTGTCTACTGACATTTCCTTTGTTCAATCAAACATATTTAGAAGTATTTCTGTCAGCCATCAACTGTGGGAGATACGAGAAAGAATGATGTGATTGATGGTATAGTTCTGATTTCATAATAATATTGCCTAGAATTTGTGCTCCAGAGGATAAATTTGATAGTGAAATAATCCTATCTTCTGTTGTGCTTTCAGTAATTTCTGATAGGATTGGTATTTGTTATTAGTGTCAATTATATACACTAAACAAATTTTTGTTCTAAAAGTTGTCAGTATAAGAAGTTTTACTCACCCCGATTCTGCACAGAAGGCTGCAAAGGCATTTTTTTTTAAATTATATATTTCATCTTTTAATTTCTACATTAAAAGGCTCCTCACCCGCTTCTGATAATTTAAAATGTTCTCTTTGTCTCTCTTTTTAAATCTCTTTCCTATTTTTTGCACATTTTATTTCATTGACTTCATTTCATTGACATTGGCACTTGCATATTTTTGTACTTCCATTCTCCCACTTTTTCCTTCCTTCCTGTTGACATAGTGCAGCACACAATCAATTCATCATTTTTTTCCGGATTTTCATACTTTTTTACAGAATTCTGAACAACTGCTTCACTTTGCCCTATTCCTCCTGCTGTCTTCACTAGCATTTCCTCAGCAATTCTACCACTCTAAGCCTCTCTTCAGTTTTGCTTTGCTTATTCGATAACTCATTTCTCAGCCAAGTGAACATTCACTTTTGTGGCTGTGTAGACTAGACTCGCACTTTATGATTCTCTGTACGAGTACGCATTCTTTTATTTATGCTTTTTGCTGCTTGAGTGAAAACACTGATTCTGCTTATTTTGCCATCATCCACAATATTTTGTTACTCCCCGTCACCCACCTCTCGACTCTTTATCTGTGTGAATTTTTCCTCTTTGTGATGCAGCAAGCACACATTTTCCACTCCATTTTTTATTGTTATTCGCCTTTTCATAGCTACAAAAGTGAATTTATGTGGCTGCGCTCGCAGACTGGCTTGAGTACTTTTTCCGTTATTTTTTCTTCAATTGTTTGCACTTGATTGTATTCCGGATAAGTTTTTGATTTTGATAAATGAGGCTCATGCAGCAGAAGAGATCCTTAAATGCATTTGAATGAAGTGAATTTATTATCTCGGATAGATCAACTTTTGAGCTATGTGAGTGGGAGCAAAGCGCTGTCAGAAAATTTGAAGACTCTTTCTTTTTAAAGGACTGCGTTTAAGATTATTACACGGATATTAGGTGGAAAAAGTGATATTTCTATAACTAAAGAATATTTTGTAATATTCAAATAATACAAATATTTATAAATTTAAATAATAATAGAAAATTTCCTAAAATAAATTGTGTAAAATAAAAGTATGTATAAAATAAAAAACTGAATCCA
This sequence comes from Clusia tigrina, assembly GCA_920105625.2. Classification (NCBI taxonomy): domain Eukaryota; kingdom Metazoa; phylum Arthropoda; class Insecta; order Diptera; family Clusiidae; genus Clusia; species Clusia tigrina. The sequence goes on along the minus strand of OV050033.1, from coordinate 57,554,530 downwards.
AGAAATTGTTAAACATGTTTTTAAACTAAATTATGTTTAATTTTAAAATCAATTAACAAAGAATTCTTACAGAAAATTTTAAAAAGGAGGGAATCGACTCAAATTTCTTTTACAAGCGTTCCATGGAACAAAAGTCCATCGAGCACCGGTGGCCTGTGCTCTCTAAATGGAGAAATAGTTTCCTGGGGGACGACTCCCTAGGAGACAATTAAAACAAAAGATAAGCTCCATCAATGGCTTCATAAAGAGCTAAAAATGGCTGGACTTTTGACAGGGAATGGAACTTGTGTCTCATTTTTAACGTCCGCTCAACCTACCTGGCTACCTAAATAAACAAACAAAATTTTCAACTGAAATAGTTTTCATAAAATTAAAAAAAAAAGATTTATACTAATGAATTATTTTTCAAATTAACAATTGTTTTAAATTTTAAAACATAATTTTAATATAATTAAACGTAATTTCGTAATATAATTAAAACAAAATTTTTAATTTCTAATAAACAATATAATAATATAAGAAATAATAATAACAATAAATGAAACCATAAATAAATTTACCAAATTAATAATCAAATAGATTAAGAAATTTTAAGTAAATTATTTTTATTTTCTTTATTTAGTAGTTAATAATTTATAAATATTTTTAATTTTTTTAAATGAAATTAGCTCCTCTTTTAAATTGTACACAAATTTATTTTTGTGCAAATTATAATAATAAATTAAATTATAGTTTTAAATTCGAAAAAGCTATTTTATAGTTTTAAAGAAAAATTTCTTTAAAATGAAATTATTCTTAAATTTATTCTTAAACTCTCTGCTAAGATTTATTATATTATAAAATATCGAAATGAGTACTGTGATTAGTTGGTTGTTTATTAGCAAAGCTGCGCTTGGCCGAGTTTGCTGGTTATCATATATCAACTTACACAATGTATCTTTGAGTCTCTTGCCTGGTGTGGATTTACTTGAATTTATTTATATAACATATAATAATAATTATATTATATTATATTAATTTATATTATATTAATTTATTTGCCTTGCATTGTTTTTTCTCGCTGCATATGCACATGGCTAACCTCATATCGTCCTCCTTGGAGCCCCTGTAGCATTTCGTTGAGTAGGGGAGCAGGAAGCGGGATAGTCTTTTCGCTATAGCCCCTGTTTGAGAAAAAAATATAGTTTTTGAAAAGAAGACTTTCAATGTTTTCGTTTTATTAAACAATTTACTTAAACTCAGGTTTTTTAATTTTCTGACTCGAACACTCGAACACTCTCCAGTCCGTCTGTTCTTCTTTCTTTCTTTGTTGCGAGCAGGAGAAGTTGCGAATATTTCTGCGGTTTACACGATTGCAACTGCGGCACACTAGACGCATCTCTTCACAATTAGGGTTGTGTTGGTAGGAAAGCGATGATAACAGCCCCTGTTGTCCTTCCACTGTACGCCCGTTAGCCTTTCGATGATCAGCTGTGGCGCATTTTGAGTAGGCTCGGTAAGAGGGTGTGAGCAGCATGACTGCTTTTCGGCTGCTTGATGCTGAGAAATTTTACGCTTGCCATTTACATACCTTTTCAGCTTCCGCATTATGAGCACCTTAATGAATTCGAAGTTCAACATGTTGCCATTATGCCGAAAGGTGTTGGAGTCGAAGGCTATGGTAAGTTCAATAGTTGGCCCTTTCTGTTGCCAATTGAAGACGCTCAAGTCGCATACTATTAGCCCACAGTTGTGCCTTTCAAGTAGTTGGAGTATTTCATTCGTGGGTGTCCTTTCCTTGGCTGGGAACTGATCCACGATGATTTGGGGTCGGCGCACCTCTGTCTCTGTGCTCACCCTCAGATATGAGATCAGAGAGAGCGCACAGTAGCATTGACCCACCATAGCACTGACTGCTTGTTAAACTTTCTGCTCTAATTGAAGAAAAACAAAACAATTTATTAATTAAATTTAAATTTAATAAACATCTTATTTAACAATTTAAATAAATTATTAAGATAAATGTTTAATTTAAAGAGATACATTTTCTCTTACTAAAAATTAATCCCAAGTACTTTTTAAATAATTAGTGTGTAAACGTCGTGTTTGCTTCCATTTTGCTACCGATTTGCACAACCCGCGCTCTTCGAATTTCACGCTCGAAGCCCACAACCGCTAAATGCGGTGTATTATTTCCCATTAGCTTGCAGCTAAGTGCCTACATGCCTAATGCGGTAATTACTCGTTTCGTTTGCATTGGCTACACGCCAATCAAACGCTGATGACACGTTATGCCCACTTACCACGGCAACAACTCATTTCAGCTCTGAAGTGGCTTTTCACGCTTATTAAATTGAAATTCACACTTTTGCATGCTCGCATGCGATAAAATCTGCATGCAATTTTTAATTGCATGTTACTAAATTCAGCCCCATAGAAGCCACTCCGAATAAGTGTTCGCTTTATTGTGCTTCACGTTCTTTGTTCATTATTATGTATAATTATATTTGCTGGAGTTTAAGATTTATGATTATAAAATATGTGTAAGCATTTGTAGTGCAACATTAGTATATTTGCTGCATACGAGAGTTACTATAGCAGTTTTAAACCTCACCATCCAATTACTTGGACACCTCTGAACGTAAATGTCGTCTCCTTGCGATTAAACTAATCTCACTATTATCTAAAAACAGAATTTCATTTTGTAATTTGTGTGCTTTTTCCTGTTTTTCATTTCAGAGATCTGGGCAACAACAACTTAACATCTCTGGATGCGAATTCGTTTTTCATGGCACCAAATTTAGAAGAATTGTAAGTAATGTGTTGTAAATCTAAATAAATGGCCATTTATGGGAAACTTTCCCCATGAGGGCACAAAAAAGCAATAAGCTTCACTGTAGCCACTGACTTCCGAAACCTTAGCGCCAATGCTGCAGCATCCACGTAAACACACTCATACTCTCGCAGCGGCAAACAACATAAATTCGGTTGTTAACTTTCCTGTCACCAACCGGAGTCATTTATCAAATTCCCCTAGCAAACTAGAGCACGTGAAAGCACACACATGACCTATAACAACGTCAAGTTGTGTGACCCCTCCAGACCTTTTATTCTCCTCACAATTTCCCCTGAATAAATGACATTATTAAAGCATACACCAACACCGCTCACTACTCACAATTAATTATTAGCCCGTGCTTACGCTTTAATACAAATGCACACTTACTTAATACGCTTTTCTACTTATAGAACACTCTCCGACAATAGCTTCATTAGCATAGATTCCAACGCATTCTACGGACTTGGCAAACTGAAACGCTTAAGTTTGCAAAATTGTGGCCTTAAGTCGCTGCCGGCGAATTCATTTCAAGGATTAAAAAATTTGATATCGCTGTAAGTATGTGAGGGACGTTATTGAACGCATTAAAGCAAATGAGATTTGTACGCTTTGCAACCACCCACAAAGATGTCCGCTAATGGCAAAAGCAAAATTGCAACACATACTTTGCGGAGTATAAATGGGCTACTTGTGATAACAAAAATATATGTGAAGAGCAATTTGCACATTTCTGTTTGGCTTTAAAAACTTAAAAAAATTCACCAACAAAATTCACACAAACTGAAAATAAAGCTTTGTTTTTTTTCGAGAACATGACCAATAAAACATGCATACTTTTTGGCGCATTGAAGTATTTTTTAAATAAAAAGCATAAAACCACAACAAATTTAAAAAACACATGCGATTTACGCAAACGCTGCTATTTTTGTGGGTTTATGTGTTAAACAGATTAAACGCGACCAGCGTCAAGACCATTATCGGCGTATAAGCTATAAATGTAATCCTATTCAACATTACGACACGGAATAAGGCTTTCATCGTCCAAATAGGTTTAAATTTAATTTATGCCGATGTGTCTCTTGTCCTAGATGCCATTTAATGACTGTTTTTGACATTACTTGTGTGCTGGAAAACAAGGAAAAAAAATTCAAGCATTCTTTCAGGCGTATGACAAATTATGCATTGAAAGCCATTCAAATAGTACAGTGATTAGTGATTGGCAGTAGATATAAAATTTTAACACTAGAACATCATGAACAAGTTTAAACCAAAAAACGCTTGCCAGAAAGTATTTGGGCTATTGTTGAATGATGACACTCTGTTGGAATGGTGACTTTTAAATACTTGCACATTGCCTAAAAGTATACAATATTTTTATTCATACAAAAAAATTCTGAAATGTGTTATTAAAAACTTATCAGTTGAAATTATGACTTTCAACAAATTGCACATAGCCTAAAAGAATGCAATTTTTTCTTCATTCGAAAATTTCTAAAATATGTTTTTAATAAAAATTACAAGTTGATATGATGACTTACAAAATTTCACATCGCCTAAAAGTATGCAATTTTTTTCTTTATTGTAAAATTATTAAGATATGATATTATTATTAAAAAATTATAAGTTTGAATGATGACTTTGAACAAATGTCACATATCCTAGAAGTATGCAATGTTTGTGTTCATTAAAAATTTTTAAATTATGATGTTATTAAAAAATTACAAGTTTAAATGATGACTTTCAAACAATTGCACACCGCCCAAAAGTGTGCAATTTATTTCTTCATTGAAAAATTTTTAAATTATGAAGTTATTAAAAAATTATAAGTTTAAATGATGACTTAGAAACATTTCACATCGCCTAAATGTATGCAAATTTGGCTTTCATTTGAAGAATTCTAGAATATGTTATGCACAGCATAATCTTTGTATCTTAAAATAATGTTGAAATGTTTCTTATATTCGTGTTTAAACGAAACTTGTATAATGAACACCTGGAGCTAGAGTGAATATAGTCCTGAGCATTTTGGAGACATCTAAAAATATGCTGCAATTTTTATACCAATTGCTACAAAATCTATGTTTAATTAGTAACTAAAGTGTTGTTCGTATTTTCAATTGAATTAAAATGCTCTTAAGATGGTCTTTAATATACTCACTGCCGCTCTCTGATGCACACATCATTGCTATGATTCGTTTTATTGTTAATAAATCATTTAATAATAAATAAAAATAAAAAAATACGTACGACAAAATCAAAACAAAATAAAATGCATATAGACAATTGAATGGCAACGCCTTGGCGAGCATGGATAGCGACAGCCTGCAGCATCTGCCAAAATTACGCACTCTACGCCTTGAGGGTAATTTATTCTATCGGATACCAACAAATGCTTTGGCTGGATTAAAGACACTTGAAGCACTGTGAGCTCATTTTTCTGTTGTTGTTTGTATATGGTCTCATTTGTTATTTATTTATTTCATGTGTTTGTGTTGGTGCCTACCGCGTTAAGTGTCCCTTACTCTGCGTATGCATGCCACGAAATTTATCTACACATGTTGTGTTAATTCCAATTGGCCGCTTACTAATATGCAAATGTCTGTTTAATAACACACTTAGGAACGTTTTAAAAAAATTATTATAATTTTAATTTTGATAAAATAATTAACATATTCAAATATTTTAAGTTAGTTCAGTAGCAACTGGAGCAGTGTCATAATTTGTAAAGTAATCTTTCATAGAAATGAAGTCCTCTAAAGATATATGTATGTATAAGCATGCTGATTATTGTATTAAAAGAGAAGAAGTAAGAACTTCAGTCTTAAAATATACAGTCAGGGAGTTATAAAGACAAAACCTACTTACCTATGTACTAACATGTCAACTACCTTTGGACCAATCTATGGATATGAAAGCATTTTTTTTAGAATTCATAAACGCAATGTGAGGAATATGAACTAGAAATTTGTATGCATGTTTGGGATACTGTAAAACACCTCAAAGTAGACTGAACACTATATACTCGTATATATGTGTACTTATATATCAACTACCCTTGGATGAAGGAAGGGATTTGAAAGCTTTTTCTAATTTATTTGCAAAAGAGAAACTAGAAATTTGTAGATAGGTTTGGGATACGTCAAAGCACCTCAAAGGACGCTGAACAATGCATATAAATTTCATATAATTTAGTACCAAAAAACCTGAAGAAATAATATTTCTCAACTATGAAGAATAGGGTTGAAGTTATATATTTTAACATATTGGAAGCATGAAAATCTATGGTACCAAAATTTTTCTTTCTAAACCTTGTTCCCTTCGAGATGTAGGCCTTAGTTGCTTCTCCTTAAATATAATTTTTTTATGAATACATGTATATAAGAGACTTAAAACTTATATGAACAAACTACGAACAAAATTTTACAATTAATTTTTGGACAGAGTTGTCCAAAAGTAAAAAGAAATATCGCTTCATATCACTTTTCCAATAAATTATGTTGTTCTTAATATTATCAATTTTAGTTCATTGTAGAGGACAAACGTTTTCACTAATATGAGCATCATGACTAGACTCCAATATACTTATAGCACTTTACCTTGGAGATATTAACTGGAGTTTAAGAGTATTCTGCGTTCATATAGATTCCTTAGTTCGCTTCCAAACGTTTCCAGAGTGATTCGCCAATTTGCTACATTGGGGTTTCTTAACTGAAATTAAACCTATTTGAAGAGTGAACTTCATCAAGATTTCTTAATTAGTTTCTGAAGCTTCAGCTTGAAACCTGAATGAATCATATTTAGAAGCAATTAGTTTCATAGATTCACTTCAAGGCAGACCCAGTAGCATCTTAAGATAATATTTAAAGTTACCGCTTCGAGCTTTGATAAAATACATAATAACTTAAAGTTCGGTGCCGGCCTCCGGAGTTTAGTGGTAAGAATGTTAAACTCACACTTGGGAGTCGCTTGGTCGATTCTTGTTCTGGACACGGTGTCAAAGACGCTTCTTTCTATATATTTTTCCTTTTGAGTTCAAGGCCGAGTTTCTACTACTCATTTCCTTAACCCCAGACATAATCCATATTCGTGGTAGGTACAAGTATAATAATAATAATAAAAATTCGGTTCGAAGCTAAGCCTGCCTAGTATGCATGCTCTGATTTTTCTCAAGGATCCTGAAGCCTTACCAAAAAAATGTGCCCATACGAATGCGAATAAATGTAAATATATAAATATAAATAATTGAAATAAATGGATAATAAAAAAAATGAAATTTATTAGCAATTATTTAAATTAATATTTTTCCTGCTTCATAGAGGTAATCAAAGTGGCTTCAAGACGATTCCATAACGGCTTCAAAACCCAAATGCGGCTCCAGAGTTACTTAAAGATGGTTTATGCTGTTTTGCCGAAAACTTGGGAAGTTGTTTATATACCTTATCGTCGTTAAATTAGTTGTCAAAACCAAAATGTTTTCTTAACTTTTTTCCACTTAAGAAGCCTGAAGTTCTCCTTTTATTTTGGGTTTTCAGCAATTTTGTTTGGAAAATAAATTTACCAAATATATTAACTATTGTTGTTTTTTACAAAATTTGCGATGTTCTTACCAGTAATAAATCTAGTTTCTCCTCTTATCAACATTTTTAATTTAAGCATTTAAATTTATTCCAAAATTCACATTGCAAATATTACCTAATTATTATTTATATTTATTTCCTTGCACTTTGTATCCCAATAGGATGTTGAAGACCACCACTGTACGACTTCAAACGCTTTAAAACCATTTACGCCCTAGCTTTCTATTAAATATATATATGTTTTTTTTGTATAATACATGTTTCAATAACTATTTAAGAACGTATATCCAAGTCAAAAATTTGTAAACTATTTTGCTACATAAATTAAAATAATATTGGTTGTATTTATTTAAATTTTAGAAGTCATTTTGTAAAATAGTTTACCGCAAAACAATTATTTAGCTTACACCACATAATACTAATATTTCCTTTGGTGTATTCTGCTGACTGTTGTTTATACTAATTTTCATGTTGTATGAAGCAAATATAAAATAAAATTAATTTTATATATATAGTAAATTAATATGTAGACTATAATTGTATAAAATAATTTACTAATCTGTCAATTTTACCCTTCTTGTGAAACACAGCAACCTCGGCAGCAATTTACTGACAATAATCAACGATGATGACTTCCCACGCATGCCAAATTTAGTTGTACTGTAAGTATACAAAACTGAGATTTGTTAAAAAATGTTCTTAAAAATTTTAATGTAGTTTGAATATATATTTTCTGGGACCTTTAAATGGTGCCTAAGTGAGATTTTGTGCCTATAAAAGAGGCTGCAATCTCGTCATGCACTGTGTTGAATGAAAATGGATATAACAAAGTGGGATTGAAAAGATAAGAGTGCCGAATTGTTATGCGTAGAGATTAGGCTAGTCACAGTGGGGGTCTAGGGATAAATTCGCCTGGGGTAGTCAAGCAATCGTATAAACACATTTTATAGTGATATCGTGGAAAACTGAAGGTTACTTACTTCATTTTTAAAGGTGTCTTTAGAATATAGAGAAAAAATAATTTTGTATGAATTAATATTTAAACAATTAATAATTAAATAATACACAAATATATATATATATATATATATATATATATATATATATATATATATATATATATATATATATAATATATATGATAATAATATATAAATTTATAATATAATTAAAAAAAATTTAATTTAGTTCCACTAACTTATTCTCACATAATAAAATTTAAATAAAATATAAGTATATATATATGTAATATATATGAAAAATATAATATATAAAATAATAAAAAATAAACAATATAAAAGAATTCTATATAAATAGAAAATTCTAATGCTAATTAAAATGCAATTGCATTACCATTGACAATTTCAATGCTAATTAAAATTTATTTGCATTACCATTGAAAACTTCAATGCCAATAAAAATTCAATTGCATTACCATTGACAATTTAAATGGTAATTAAAATTTAGTTGCATTATCATTGAAATTTCAATGCTAATTTCATTTCAATTCCATTACCTATGAAAATTCCAATGCCAATTAAAATCAGTATGAACCAAACTGCTAAGACAGTTCGAACCCAAAAATATAGTGCTATACCTACCAACACAAACCATATTGGAAGCACCACCGAAAACATCTCTTCATCCACTAGCTATGCGAATGTACTGAAAACTGACGTTTCTGATAAACCGAGTCACCCTATGCAACCTCAAAATTTAGAAACGTTAATATTTAACTTGTCTCAGTGTATTACTAACTTCATGTCCTCGATGCAATCTATGATTCAAGAGCTTGTACATAACCAAAACTTACTTATGAAAACTCTACTTTCACAAAAATGAATGTTCTAAAAATATGTCACTGGAATGCTAACGGTATTAACCAACACAAAATTGAATTAAAAAATTTTCTAGACGGTAACAGCATAGACATCATGCTTATCTCAGAAACACATTTAACTATAAAATATAACTTCAAACTAGCAGGCTATAATTTTTACTCAACAAACCACCCACAAGGAAAAGGTTATGGTGGTACGGGAATTCTAATTAAGTCTCGATTAAAGCATTACTTTCTGGAATCCTATGCAAAAAAAACATCCATTCTACTCCCATCTCTTTACAGTGTTGGGGTGAGCCAATAGTTATTTCATCAGTCTATTGTCCTCCTAGGTTTCCTACTTCCACAACCGATTTTGTTTCTTTCTTTAAATCGCTCGGTAACAAATTTCTCTCTGCCGGAGACTTCAATTCTAAACATACCTACTGGGGCTCACGGTTAATCAACCCTAAAGGGAAGCAATTGTTTAATGCACTGATAGACTCTCGGAATGGTCTAGACTTTGTATCATCTGGAAAACCTACATACTGGCCAACTGATCAAAGAAAAATTCCCGATCTTATTGACTTTGGCATAACTAAAAATATTCAAAGGTGTTTCTTGGAAACTGAGCCCTGTTTCGACTTATCATCCGATCACTCACCGGTGATAATATATTTAAAAAAAAGACCAGAGTTCATTGAAAAAATAATAAAACTGACCTCCAAGAACACAAACTGGCTCAAATATCGCAAATATATTAGTACCCACGTGTGCGTTAAAACAAAACTTAAGAGTGGAGAGGACATTGAATCAGCGACGCAGGCTCTTGGTTCAATAATAAAAGCAGCTGCTATTAGTGCCACGCCCGCACAAAACTCAACTAAAACTAACGCGAGACACACTACGTCACACTATGTGGAATGCCTCATTAGAGAAAAGAGGAGATTAAGGCGTGAATGGCAAAAATACAGATCTCCAGCACTAAGAGTAAAATTAAAGTCATTACAAAATCAGCTGAAAAACACTCTACGGGAGGAAAAGGAAGAAAATCTTAATAAGTACCTTGAAGATTTGGCTCCTCTCAAAGTCACCAATTACTCACTTTGGAGAGCGACAAGAATGGTTAAAACACCAAAGGATAGTGATTCGCCTCTAAGACAAAGCGATGGAACTTGGGCAAAAACAGAAGAAAAAAAAGGCAACTTCTTTGCAGCCCATCTGAGGTCAGTATTTCAACCTAACCCGCCGACCTGCAACAACACTAGCATACAGAACTTTTCAATTACGAAGTCAGCAGTACCAATTCATTTCAAACCAAAGGAAGTTATACGCCTATGTACAACGAGTCTAAACCCAAAAAAGGCACCTGGTTGTGACCTAATTACCAATAAAATGGTAAGTGAATTGCCGCAAATAGCTCTAATACATCTCACACACATTTTTAACGCAATACTCCGTCTGGGCTACTTCCCTACAACATGGAAAACTTCGGAAATAATAATGATTCCAAAACCCGGAAAAGACCCTACTCAGGTATCTTCTTATCGGCCCATAAGTCTCCTGCCAACGCTCTCTAAAACGCTCGAACGCTTATTGCTGGAAAAATTAGCACCAAACCTCGATTTAATCATTCCTCACCACCAATTTGGTTTCCGCAAACATCATGGAACTATTGAGCAGGTGCACCGTATTGCCTCTGAAATAAGGCGAGCATTTGAACAGAGGATGTACTGTTCCGGAATATTCCTAGACGTTGCACAAGCCTTTGACAAAGTCTGGCACGAAGGACTCATATATAAAATTAAAAAACTTCTGCCAAATAGTTCGCATAAGATTCTGGAGTCATATTTAACAAATCGCAAATTTAGGGTTAAATATAAAGAATTTGTAACGCCAGACTTTGAAATTATGGCTGGAGTACCACAAGGTAGTATGCTTGGACCTATGCTTTACACTCTGTACACTTCCGATCTGCCAACGGATAAAAACCTCGTTACCTCGACTTTCGCTGACGACACAGCTATCCTGAGCTCTCACCTAAATCCACGGATAGCCTCCCGGGATTTAGAGGAACACCTTAAAAAAATAGAAAGTTGGCTAGCAGATTAACGCATGAAAGTAAATGAGCAAAAAAGTGTATATGTGACATTTACTCTTAAGCCCAGTTCTTGTCCGGCAGTCTCCTTAAATGGCATTGTAATCCCGCAAGCAACAGAGGTTAAATACTTAGGAGTGCATTTTGACCAAGAAAATGCAAATGAAACTCAAGGCAAGTTCCTTGTATTGGCTTACCAACCGAAAATCAAAACTGCGTTTAGAGTATAAAGTACTTATATACAAGGCTGTAATTAAACCGATTTGGACTTATGGTATTCAGATATGGGGCACTACTAGTGCATCAAACTTGCAAATAATTCAAAGGGCTCAATCGAAAATTCTGAGAACGATCAGCGGCGCTCCATGGTTTGTCAGAAACGAAAATATTCACCGCGACCTTAATATAGCACCCGTTGAAGAAGAACTAGCAGTTTTATAGACAAAATACCAATTCAAACTTCAGTGTCATCCTAACGAACTAGCAAGGAATCTGCTTCATAGGATGAATACATCTCGACTTAAAAGGCCACTTTTTTAAAAAAATTGAGTTTCTTTATATTAATATTTTTATATTTATTTTTTTTTTTCTACATAATTTATATAATAATACTTGAACTAAAATTGCTCTAAGCACTGGCGCGGAGCACCAATTTATTTATTAGTTGTAAGCTTTGTAAAATTATTGTTGGTTTCGATTGAAAAGATGCAATAAATAAATCCATGTTGAATTAAAAAAAAAAAAAAATAAATTTAAAATTCAATTGCATTATCATTGAAAATTCCAATGCAAATTAAAATGAAATTGCATTACCATTGAAAATTTCAATGGTAATTAAAATTCAATTTAATTTTATTATTGAAAATTTCTATGCTAATTAAAATTCAATTGCATTACCACAATTGACAATTTCAATGCTAATAACAATTCAATTGCATTAACGAATTCAACGCTAATTAAAATTCAATTTCATTAACAATTTTAATGCTAGTTAAAATTCAATTTAAAATTTCAATACTAATTAAATTAATAAATATGCTATAAAAAAAATATATATATATATATATGTATATATAAAATTAAAAAAATTATATAAATAATATAAAAAAATACACTATAAATAATATAATAAAATAATACACTAATAACATTATTATCAAATTATATATAATAATATAATTTGAAAGGATTTTTCGAATTTTAAAGTTATTGAGTTAACTGTTACCGTTCCTTTGGTTCAGACCTTTAGAAACAGGCACGCGATCTTCATTTGAAATTTATTCTAGTCAGATTTTATATACAGAAACGGTAGAGTGAACTTTTTATTCCTAATAATATCGGGATTTTCTGACTAAGTGTTCTCCTAATATATTTCTCCAAGCGAAAACTGCGAATAAAGCATACCACAGAACAGTTTATTGTACATGAGGCAATGTTTATCACATGGGGAATGTCTCTCATTATAGGTAAATCTAATGAATGATATAGTTACTAGCTGGATACAGTATTTCATTAATGAAGAATATAAATGGTCAGGATAGTCGTTCATTATTATATAACGAAGGCTATGTTTAATAATGGTGATGACCCTCTTTTATTACATAATGTAATCTAATAAGGAATGTGCTTACGAAATGGTGAGGACACTCCTTTACCCATTTATACCATCAGAAGACACATAGTTATATATCATCATTATTTGAGAGTGTGTCAGTTACCGATACTTTATGAGTTCTTGGCACAATCATTCAAGCACTTAGTATAGATATCAACTAAGCCCCCCAAAATAAATCGTGAAGTACTTACTGTAGTAATAAAAACATTTATGAAAATATATAAAAATGTTTGTACTTAAACATGAAAATTTAATTACCTTCTCAATTAATATGCTCCCTTTTTGGGTTCTCTTTTTGCAGTTTACTTAAGCGTAATCAAATCATGAAAATCTCTTCAGCCGCCTTCACAAATTTAACAGCCCTAAAAGTCTTGTAAGTATGCCATGCCTAACATAAATAACTAAAAAAAAGTCCTTATCCTTAACTTACACGAATTTAAGCAGGAATTTCGTGTTACTCACTGCTCGTATTCCGAAAGTGCGCTGCCACAAACCGCAAAGAGTGGAAAATTTATGCGGCTCCGCAGACAAAACAAATCGTTATGGGACGCGTTTCTTATTTTTTTTCCACACTGCTTAAATTTAAAGTTTCCCCCCTTTGGCAATGTAATATTTGAATTTTTTCAATGTGTTCAAATTTGTTGTTAGGTGGGGGAAGAAGGAGCGAGCGGGTTGTGCCGTCAACACCTTCAAAGCCGTGTATGTATGACTTGCACTTTACTTTTGCAACGAATAGGGAAAGGACACCGTTAGATGGGAGAAGAGAAAATTACTTAAGTATTTGTGATGAAAATTTATGAGAGCGCACTTTTGAATTTTCGCGGTTTGCATTAAAAGCGAAACGGGTGCAAAGGAAAGTGCTGAAACTCACTTTGTGGGTGTGTCGGCTTTGAGGATGTTGGCTTACAGGTGGAACATGGTGCATTTAAAATTATTGCCATGGTTTACCACAGCGTGCATAATCCCCTTAAGCGAGGGAGAGAGAGTTCTTGTGGCGGTGAAAATGAGGAGACATGAAAATAGAACATGAAAAATTTAATTGAGCTTTTGAAAATAGGTTTTATTTTTATCAATTGTTTAAGGTATAAGTGAATGAGTCCTTATAGGTGGAAATGTTATATAAACTCATCCATTTAATATAAGATACTTACTCGTATGTCTATAAACATGCATAGGAAATTCCATGCCTACATCTTCTGATGATATGACTATGTGTTCTGCCTCGATCGAATTGTTGGCTTATGATTGTGGAACAGACACGAAGATATCGTAAGCATTGAACATTTCCTCTGTTAAACGAAACTAGTTTGCGGAATGCAAGTCCATGGACTCATCTAGATCCACAAATATATTCTTATTCAAAGAGAGAATAGACTCCAAAGAAGAAAGAAAGAATATATTCTAAGAAGGAATGAATTCAATGAAAGACTGGGTATTCTAACACTGAATAAAGCGATTTCCGTTTACATCAACATCGTCAGTGGAACTATCAAATGTCTCTGGCTGACATAATTGTGGGCGCAGAGACATTGCAACGCGATCGTGGAACAAATTTTGTTACAAAACTGCCTATAAAATGTTTCTTCAGTTTGTTATTGTCCGCTTTAGTGTTTCTTATTCTCATTCTGTAATGAATCGAAAGGATACGTCTGCCCTATTTCACCTTTCGCTTAACTCTAAACAAAATTAGTGAATCCATTGAACAGATCATTTATTTTGTATTGAACCTTAGGTTTATTTCACTGATATATTCAGGAAGACTGAATCGTTCGTTAACGATATAGCTGCATATCACAGCGAAAGGATATGCTTCGGCTCAGGTTAGAGTGACAGTTGTCTTTCATGAAAGCTCACTGAAGCACAATGTGGGACTCATAGATTACGACTTCAAAGTAAAAGGGAACTGCATTAGTATTTTAGGAAAGAACTATGTAATGTTGGCAGACTGACTGCTATACAAAGTCGGTTCATGATAGTTTATAATGACCCAAGAATGCTGTAAATGTTTCACAATCAGAATCCTTCGACTCCCAGGAACCCTCTGTACTGATTTATCAAGGACGCAATTATTTGGATTGGGTTTTTAATAAGCAAAGTGGTGCACCAGGATACTTAAAAGAATTGCTACATTTATTTACAGCACTTATTCTGTCTTCAATAAAATCGCATTCATAGAAATTGCACAAGAACGTCCCTTTAGGGAGGAGGGGGCAGATACCCTGTTCGCTTACTAAACGCTCGCCAGATGACACCAAACTTATTGCGAAGTTCTCAAATTTAATATAGGAAACTGCATTGTTTTTATTTGTATGGCAGCGAGGGAGCAAATAACATACACAGTCGTGAGTTGAACAAAAGTTGCACAAATGGACACTGAGTCTTACGGGGGAAGCAGGAAATTGAGACACTGAAAAAGGAAATGGAGGGAAAGCAAACATTTGGTTGCTGTTTTTAAGGCAGTTGTGAATTATTGCGTCGCCTTAGCTAAGTGCAACGAAGACAAATACGCAAATATCGAACGCAGTAGGTTAGAAAGTTTTGAGGGGCTCTCGAAATAGTGCAACTGTCACGTACAAATGAAGTGCAGCACACATGTTACATTTCAATGGACAACTGCGGGAGCGAAATTTTTGGAATTGTATTTACAATTATTTTAAAGAAGAAAGAATATCTAAGAAGATATCAAAAACTAATTTAAGTTTCAAAAGTATACATCAAAGGGGGGACGTAATTGGCGGCAATTTTGATATGGCGTTTTCAATATCGCTTTCACTGACCTGTCCACTCTACCTCCCCACTCCACTCATGTCATATAGTTCCTCGAAGGCCTGCCTGAATATGTATTTCATATAAAACAGAAGCAAATGACAAGTTATCACAGGACTTTCACAGCTGTCAGCGGGTTGATGAAAATTCACATTGGAATGTCACCAGTCGTCAGGGCAAGGGTGTCAAAATAAGGCTCTTCAGTTCACTGATAGACAAAGAAAGTTGTTGGTGCTACACATTTAAATGAAGTAACTTCGTTCCCACTGTTGAAAAAAGTTCGGCAAATGCAGGCAATGAAACACATTCTTATGCTCAGGTAAAGCAGTTATTAAATTTTGAATACAAAATTCTTCAGACTTTGAATTCTGGTAGTTTTGAGAGAGATCTGAATCAGAATGGTCTGGGAACATTTGTGAATTTATCAAATAATATTTCCTTTAAATTATTAAGCTCATAGGATAAGTATTCGATTCCTTATAATTATTTTGTAGAAGTAAGAACAAATGAAACACGATTCATATTTAAATAAATCTATAGTCCTTAATTTGATATAAAGCTCAGAGAAGTTTTGCGAACTTAGTTTCCAAAACAAGAGAGAGAGTAACAGCTTAATACTAAGCCTTTTAATTTTTCTGGAATAAGTAGGGAACTAAATTAGACAGCGAAACCTCATTTAATTTCGGTCTTTGTAGACAATCATAAATTCAAGTATGTTTATAAGACTACTAGAGAAGAACGTACACAGCTGCATCCCTAATTATAACTAGAGTACCCAGGTAACCAAATCCTTAGATGCAAGACTACACTTAATGCCCCTTGATATTATTGGATAGGCAATTGGGACTGATTGATATGATACTGAAATAAATCACTATGATTCGGTGTTATTCAAAGAATTCTTCTATACTTTATTCAACTTCCTACAGCAATGAAGAAGATTTTAGAAAATTCACTTTTGGAATTAAATTTTCTCACTAAGAAAGACAAGAAGGACGAAGTCGACAAAGAATTCTGTTATGATCTATTGATTTATTTATTTCTAGAATTATAGATCTGTGATAATCAGAAGTAGGAGCGTAGGCGGGAAAGTTTTTTGTGAAACACTCGGATTCAGTACGAGTATTGTCTTCGGCTTGCTTTTAAGATCCATGGTATTTCTGGTAGTCCAAAGTGTAAGGAAGGGATATAATTTGGCTTAAGAACTATGCTATAATTTAAGAAGTCATTTGTTCCAATTTGTAGAGCCAAGCAGACTTAAAATATATATCCTTTCCTAACCTTTCCTAAGGTAACCTTCGTGTGTAGATCAAAACGATGTGAATCTTTGGATTAAAGTGTATCCGTTAATGTCGGCAGATAGGAAATAATTCAATGTACACCTCATTCTGGAAGTCCAATTGTATACCATTCTTTCAAATAACTGAGGTGATATATTGCCAGTGAAGTGGAATTTTACTTTAAAACAACCGTGTCCTCTGGACCCATGATGAAAGTTCTAAGACACCAAAAAAATGCTCCAGACATTCTGTCAATAAACGCATATTTTGTTTAATTTGTAACATATTTTTCATTATGGATAATGAAGTTTTTCATGTCTAGTCCCTTTTTGTATTCAGCAGCTGTTTTCCATATAAGGTCCTGCTCACAAGTAGGTTAATGTTCGCTTCGAAAGGCAACGATGATTTGGTACTGAAGGAGACTTGTCAATGAAGTGATAAAATACTAACTAAATACCCCCTTAACTTTGTCTATTTGTATACTCCACCAAACCACGGGTATTCTGTGTACCCTTAAATCTCTTACATGGCTACGCCGCTGCACAACTTCATTGACCTGCTTCACATAGGGGAAAATTGGGTGCATAAATTAACTTTATTTTGAAGTTTCTTACCACTTTTGGAAACATCCTTACATATTTGTTTATGAGAAACTATTGATAAAATATTGTTTTTTTTTTACAAAATTTATTTTTTCTTTTTATGCAAATTTGCCCATGCAAGTATTACCCAGGCAATGTCTGGAACTTGCACTACTTGCACGCTAAATGAAATTTGCATAAATTAAACTTTCGCTTCTTGTGACGCTTGAATTCGCCTTGAGTAACTTGAAATAAGTTATGAATTTGTTTTTCATATTTTCTGTTGACATTATTTTAATAAAATTTGAATTTTTACAACTTTCTTTCATGGTAGTAATTTTTTATATATTTCTCTTTCCATTGCTGGCTGCATGCAGAGAATTGGATGACAATTTAATAAGCAGTCTACCCGAGGGGCTCAACAAATTGACGCATCTACAAGAATTGTAAGTATATAAATTACAAGCAGTGAACACAGCACAGGCAAAAACGCACATGGATGTGTATTTTTGAAGAAATTTTAATCCAAAGAAAATACCGAAATGCTATTTTGCACGATTTCATCAGCAATTTAAAGCAAACAAGTTGGGGAAGTGGCGTGAGGAAGAGGCAACAATGTACTTTAAGTGGTATTTTCATTAAATGCATCTTCACCAACACTCGTCTGTAATTCAGAGAGGGGGAATAATGTCTGAAATATAAATCACCGAAGTCTAAAATGTTGTTTAAGTGTGGGAGACCAAGTAAAAATTTGTTAATCTCTCCAGCAGAGTGAAGAGTTTTATTACGGAATTTATATTCAATTATTTAAACCTGAATAATAGTTTCAATTATTTAAATTCTTTGGGAGTTAAACTGAGTAAATAATTTCAAATGCAAATAATCGGCTTGCAAACTGTTCTTCTAATGAAGATATCCGAGCTTTGCATTTGTTTTATATGACTTAAATAATCTGCTCTTAAGTTACGCTATTTTCTTATAGAATCTGATACTGTTAAACAACGCTTTCAAATTATTCAGCTCTATTACAAAACTTCTAGTTCTTCAACTCGGACATATCACCAATATTGAGCAAAATTTTATTCAATAACGACTGACAAAATTACAGAATGTGGTCTAAAAATAAACCAGTGTAAGCCTTCATTAAGAATGAAGAAAATTGTGGTGTGGTAAGGTTGCTGATTTGAAGCTATTGTCTGACCGATGATACCTTCAAATCACCATGTGCGAAAAGTTATCAACATGTGGAAGTATTGTTATTGTTGTTATGGGGATAATTACAATACGATCTTAAGACCGATTGTGCCATATACATTTTTCGAAGCGTTTCCTTGAGCTCTATCTCCTGAATATATGTAAGAACCAATTTTGGCTCCAGGAATTTCACAATCTATCCAAAGGTTAATAAAATGCCTATAATCTCATTCGACTATGCATTAGTACAGGACATTTAGTATGATCCTAGAAGTTCCTTAACTTGCCTTAGGCTAGGTGCCACAATCCAGTCCGAATTGATCTTCCCTACTCCACAGAAAGATTCTGGTCCATTGAATGGCGTAGTTGTCCCTTCCTTACTAGTTCATATGTGATGTCCTTCTACTCTGTGTCAGTATGTCCTGGTACCCATCGATTGGTAACTTTGCTAAGCGAACAAATAGTGTTTAGTTTGTTGATGAACTCCGATATCAGCTTACAGTTTCTGATCTCATTTCTTTCGAAACCGCAAAGTCTCAATAGGTAGCAATTTAATCTTTATTCTAAAATGTTAAAGTAGCAATTTTATCTTTATTCTAAAATGTTAAAGTGCAAGAATCAGTCATAATTGATTGAGGAAGCATCTGTCAAGAATACATTGAAAACGATAAAGTGCGAGGATAAGTCTTCAATCGCTGGAAGGACCATTATACCATACTTTTAAACGATCACAACAGTTGATCGTTCTACCTATTGAAGGCTTATTTTCTATTTTCATCATTTTAAAATTATGGTATAATCTTAAGAGGACTTCATCATATTCCACGAATTATTGTCAGATATTTCTACCTATTGAGGGCTTATTTTCTGACATTAATTCGTTGAATATGATAAAGTCCTCTTAAGATAAAAGTATCCTCTGTCCACCTCTGGTCAAAAATGGTCATCATTGGGTATATCTGGCAATAACTAACAATGTTTGTGTCTCCACACATGTCCTGTCAGCTTGGCGTTTTTATGTTCCTCATGAGTATTACAAAAAACTTGAGATTACACAAAACGTTCCTTGGATGCGCAACTTCCGAAAACGGTGGAATTAATCGACCATCAATAGCACAGAATATAAAAACTTCACTTTTTCCTATGGGGTTATGTTCGATTAATAAGTTGATAATGTTTCCGGATAACTCTTTCAGAAGGTTTTTGGCTGAAGCTCATTTACTGTATTATATATAACACCGCAGTGGCTGACGCATTAATTATTATCTCATTTCATCTATCTTCGTACGCAAGGAAGTCCGGGTCGAATCTTAACGTAAAACACCCAAAAGTCACTCTGCTTTAGTTTTTTAAAATTCAATTAGAAACAAGCTGGGGGCAGGCGCCAACTTGCTGAGCGGTATAAATAAACAACAGGCTAATGTGCATTTCATCACAGAGACTTCCATGCCTGCCCGCAGCAGCCAAAAACAAGTTACTTTAATTTTTCGGACGGTTAAGTTTCAACTTTAATTTTTAGAGACACTTTTTTTCTCCCTAAAACTAAATAAAACCGCAACTGTCGTCCTTGCACAACAAGCAAATAGTATCACAAGCAGGAAACTGCAATGACACCACAAGATGTGTGTGACTGATATGGGCCCGCGTGATAGAGTTTGTGTATGTTGCAAGTGCATGTGCTGCCAACATAAAAACAAGACAAAACAAAACAGGGACTTGGGGTCAACCAAGATGTGATGACAACAACAAGAGCTACACAAACATAGACACACACCAACTGCTATCATTGTCAGTGTGTGTACGCTTTCTCCTTGCTGTCAACGGAAATAGCAGCATGCAGGAACTGCTTCGGAGAGTGAATGCATGTGTGTGTGTGTGTTCGTGTGCTCTAAAGTAGCTGCACAGCTGCCAAGCGTTGAGGCAAATAAATGTTTAAAAAGTTCTAATACGAGTGCACCACTGCATTTATTGCACGTACTGGGGAGGCTTTTAGGTGTATCAAAAATCCTATCTTTTATATACGAGCAAGTAGAGGGAGTCTAAGAGCCGCTGAAGCACGTTTCACCCTAAGTACGAGTACTGTTTAATTGCTATTTTATTTAATATTTTAATTAAAATGGGGCTGCACTGCGATCATTAGGCAACGAGCCTAGTTTCTAGTGGAGGTCAACTACCTGAGTGCAGCCTAAAGGACGCTTTACCATATAAGAGTCTATCAAATCAAGGAAGTCTCTATAGTCTTGTCAAGTTACGCACAACTAGATTGGGGCTGCATTAAAACCAGAAGGAGAGGAGGATACTACAAAGAAAATGGTTGAGAATTTCATTCACACTTTTCAGAAATTTATGAATTTATTCGTGATAGGACCAAAATATTTTATTGTGAATACTAATTCACTAAATTCGGTCCTACAATAAAGAAGTGAATATCAGGAAAGGAAATCCCAATTATTTATACGTGCAATACAAATTAGTGAAGTGAGTTCTGCAGTTTGCATTCAAAATCCATTCATGAAAAGTCATGAAGTTTGCCTACAGTCATGAAACACCCACGTATTTTTCAGTGCTAATAAGGCATGAAGGAGAAAGGAATACAAAACCAGTCGTAGAAACTGAAGCCATACTTTTTGTATTATATTATTACGATCACTGAATTTTGGCAATGACTACAAAAGCCTTTTTGTGACCTTAGAAATAGTTCACAACATTTATTTAATGCAACAAGTTAACAAGAGTAAATGTAATTAATAAAAATCGCTTTAATATATTTTCCATGCCCACTTTCATGAAGGAATGTGTGATGTGAACATCAGTTCAAACGCTCTCTTAGGGCAGAATATGAGGAAGATTTCTTGATGAGGAAAGTGGAAGCAACGTGAAGTATCTCCACAATCAAAATCACAAGGCTCATATGCAAATCGTACGGTACTCAGTAAACCAAATCTATACTGGAACTCCAGAAAAAGTATTGCAGAATGGTCTTAGGCATCCTGATGGGTCACTGTCTAACGGCGGTACACTCTAAATGTATGGATCTTACGAACCACAACGTTTGTAGGAAATGTGGGGAGCAGAAAACAAGGGAAACTTTTGAGCATCTCCTGGGCATATGCCCCGCAATCCTAATAGCGCGCCTGTCACATCTGGGAGCTTGCTTTAGAAGGTCTGGACGAGGTCTCAGCAAAAGGTATGGTCTTGCTCTTAAAGGTCGCTAAGGACGTCTCTCGTTTTACAGCTCCATTTTACGATCCAGAAATGGATATCCATTTGGTATCGCATCGATCCTCGCAGATCTATGTACAGACTTCACGGCCAGCCAGGGTAACCTAATCTAGGGCAGAGTATATTTCTTAATCCAATCCAACTTCAGACTTCAATAGTGATTTTTATGCTCAATTCTCATACGAGGGAGGATCGAAATAGTCCGCCTAGGCAATAGATGGTTCCACCATTATCGAATCTATGATTTTTATCGTCAATGATATACTTCGCATGACTGCTATAGCCGCTTAGTCATTCAGTTTATGTTGGAAAGTCAACAACTTATGGGAATTATATGAAATGCGCTGGGTTTCTCATCTACAATTATCCTTCAGATGTGGCGCTCAGCAACTATACTTTGTTTCTATGCTTTAAGAAGTGAGTCTGGCCGAAAGAAGAAGACGTTTGTAACTCTGATAAACATAAACTCCACAATATACTCTGGTACACTTTCTCAGTGTTTAGAATATTGAAATTCCAAAACACCACACAAAACTTACTTCAATGTTGAATGATGGCAGATGACTGAGTTTAGTTCAATTCCAACCCTGATTTACATATTTTTCGAAACAAAGTGAAGCAGAAGATGGGAACCTTTTTTAGATTTTCTTCAAATTTTTTTTATATAAACTAATTTCAAAAATCTCAGCCTTTGCAGCAAAAAGCATGCTTTGCTATTTGATGCATAACTTTGTTATGTTGCCTTCTAACTCCTACGTGAGCTCAAATCTCGTTTTCCCCTTGTATGCATGCAACGAAAACGTTTCCAACACAGCTCATCTTCTTGTACTGCTTCAGTTTCTGCTTGTTTCCTGCTCAAAAAGGAAGTCAAAATGACAATGCATTATTTTATTGCATATTTACGAGGGAACTGCCAAATGAAGCAGCACAAGAATTTGCCTTGTTGTGTTATCCAGCGTACTACTTTTTGTTGTTGGTGTTGTTACACAGTGCACAGACAACTGCCGCATTGTCATTGAGCAGCAAATTGTGTGCGCTCATGCAGCACTAGCTGCAATTTTTGTGCGCTAACATTTCCCCGAAGGAAATTCAATTTCTAGTAAACAGGATAATTATGAGCGTGTTAAATGCAGCGATAAGGATGTGCTGATGTGTTGATGCTTTGCTGCTCTGGGTTATGATGGCGCTGTTGAACTAGGTCACATAAAACACTCTGCGCACGGAACTGTATTTGTGAAATACTCGGGCGGATTTACGTTGTCTCTTCAAGTTGGCTGCAAGATTTGCTTTGAATAGAAAATTGTTGTGAATTTCTGTAATTTAGCTATGCATTAAATTTGCAATTTGGAGAATGCAGTTTCGAACTTTGATACTCCGCTCTCAAGTTCCATGCAAAGGAATACTTCCTAGGAATACGCCCTGGGAATGCTTTCGTATCTTGCTGCTTCTTCTCCAAACAAGCCAAAGCTCAATATTTCAAATGAGTAGAAACGCGAAAAGTTCAGCACAAAAAGTTAACTGTTCGGATTCATACACGCCGATGGGTAAATACCCAGGAGGAAAGTTGGTGAAAGTTTTTCCCAGACATGGAGTTGTGTAGAAATAAATATGTGAGGGCTTAAAAGACATCAGCACTTTGACGCTAAAACTGTATTGTGGCAAAGCTTGTTAAACGAAGGAGCGGTTATGAAGCTAGCCTTTTATTCGCTACGGTGATTTCCATCATCCTCAAGTACTATCGACCAAATAAACCAACTTTTCTTAACTACCTGCCATATTTACAATGAAAAGATTGCACAGAGTAAGTCAAAAACAACATTAGTGAACATCTCATACAACAGTCATGACTTTACTTTAAAATCTGCCTTCATCCATCTTATATAGAAATACTGAGAGTAGAGGAACATAAAGCAAACATCTTCATAATATCTACAATATTAGTTACATCGACCATTGAAGGTATATTAACAACATAAACTGAAAGATTACTGTCAAAGGTGTAATCCAGTGCAATGATCCGATCAATCTGTATCTGAGGCTACAGAGTATGTATATCTCAATCTTACACTAATGGTAACAAAGTGACTATAATTAAATAAGCAAACTTAGCGAAAACACACTGATGGCACTAAACTCCCCAAGGATGAGCTGGCAGGAGTGATAAGACCAAGATCGTTATTTCACATTATTCTTTACCAACAATCACCTGAAAGAAATCATGAAAATAATCTTAAAAATTCTACATTTTGATTAACATTAAATAGTTAGGCCCATCATAAGAGCAAAAGACAACCAACTCTCGCAAAAGGGTGCTATCACAAATAAGTTCATAAACCTACTTCTTTATAACAACGACCTAACAGTTATATGGGTACCTGATATGATGGCTATGAAACATCAGACGAAGCAGTGAGACAAAGTATCCAGTATACGAAATCATTGATCCAGCTTCCACACTTTTGTAGAGGGATGCCTCCATTTCCCACTGGGTTGCATTGAATTTGTTATTTAGAGAAGCATGAAATCTAAAGTCGCCTTACATTTGGCATATTCCTTTGTCAGCATGTGTGGTTCCAAGAGATTTAATTTTACACATTTATATATTTGCGTGAGTGGGAGTAAGAGTGTATCTCCCGCCAAAATGCTGGGAAACAACAAGAACAACAACATTGAAATCGTTAGTATGGTAAATAAATTCCATGATTTAAGAGGTCAATTTGCTGGAAAAGAAAAACACCACCAGCAAAAAATAAGTAACGAAACCGGCAAGAGAAATGAGGTCAAGCGCTTCAAAAGTGGAGCAATTTCTAAAAAGAAAACAGTTTCTTCTTCTAATTTTTGAGCAAGTTCATTTCTGAATATGTGGCCACACAATCTTACAGGAAAACACTTCTTCAGAATGCATCCTTTTAAGCTGCATCCAATGTCCTGTGTTTTTTTTTTGCGTTCTTGAGTACAATTTCCCACTTAGCGGGTGCTCTTTGCTGCTTTCTTTGCAAGTTTTGAAAGAAAGTCGAAAAAAATAAGTTTAAAGGGTATTTTTGGCATTGATGCCAGTACTTAAACGCAGGGGCTACCACAAATGCACAGAAGTTACAGAAGCATTATACGAGTAAGTGTTGATTGAAAAGTAACTGAATGAATCAGTGTTCATCTTTCTTCGACCTTCAATTTCTTGTAACAAATAAATATGATGTACGACACTTGAATATGGGAAATGTGGGAGAAGTGCAGAAAGAATATAAAGATATTATATATAACTTGGGTTCTTTGGTAACGATATATAGCGAAAGTACCGACACGACAGTCGTTGAATTCCTTTAAGTTAGATGGTTTTCTATCTATAACCCAATCTTTGATATACATACATCAGCATTACCGACCAAACTGCAAAACTTGAGGCAAATGACTATTTCCACCCTTAGAATATATTTTCCGATTTAGATAGAATAGAAAATGATTTATATGTGGCTTTTGTGGGGAAAATTCGAAATTCATTCCAAAATAAACTCACATTAAAGCTGCAATTGTAGTTTTGGTAAACAGAAATTTGAATATTCATTGCACTGGAGTCATTCCCACACCAAAAGAGATGCTTCCAAGGATAAAAGCTAGCGTAAAATTTAAGGAACTAACACACCAATTGTCGTGATTTTTTATATAATTTTATATTCGTAAGTGGACTGCAGACACTTTCTAAACTCTTTGTATAATACATCTAAATAGTGATTCAGTCTCATGGAATTTTCAAAGGATTCAAATTTTCAGTTCTATTTTATTCAGCTCTTCAGTTGTTATTTATTTATAATAATCCTTAATAACAATATTCTATGACATTTGTGCACCTTGCATATCCCCTCTATATAATCTCTTCGTTTTCTACTCTTCTAATTAATTTTTAGTCTGTTCCATTAACTCATTTGATTGTTTACTTGGCATTTTATAACACGTTTTTTGTAACAAATTTCCTCTACTTTCCTATCACTTCTCTTATTATTTGGCTGGAAATTGTATAACAAAAATATTTCGCCAAAAATACTTGGAACTATAAGCCAAAGAGTATTAAACTGGTAATTTTGTAACTCTTTATTTGCATCAATCTAACTTCAGAACTGTGATTCCCATAGTCTTTCTATCTAAGTAAACTTTCACTTTGTATTGCGTTTTATTTCTGTAATTATAAAATTACAGTTCTCAATTCACTCCTTCCATATTTCTACAGTTTTAAGCCTGTATTTCCCTCTCACCTTTTTATTTTTCTTCTATAGCATTCATACTTCCACCCTCTGCCCTTCACATTGCCCGCATTCCCCCTTACAAAGCTGTAATTTGTATGAGTAAATAATCATTGCCTTCTAAGGAATTTTTCTGTTACTTTTCCAGCAACCCCTTCTTCACTTACAGAATTCAATTTCCTTTCGTAGTTAACAGCAAGGGTGCCTTTACTGCTACGTCCATTTTTTGTCTGTAAATAACTCGTATTTTAAAGTTTTCTTGGCTTCCGTTTTCTATTGAACAGAAACTTTATTTCTGTTTTGAATTGGTCACACTTGGAAATAACAAAAATTGCTGTTTGTGCACTGAAAATGGACACAAGTGTAATAAAAGGCAAGAAGGTAATACAAGTGACATTTTTTTGTGGCTTTAAAGCATATATTTTAAGGCAATTTTTTGTGGGAACTGTATTAAAAGTTGAACAAATATTTCTGCGGATTGTAATGGAAAACAATCTTAATACAAGATGAATTTAATAGAAACAAATCGATAAATATAGAAGTTTTAAGTATGATTAATATAAAATCCATGCGAATTCAAGATTTATATAATATAATATAATAATAAATTTTCACCTTCAGTAGCATTCATTATAGTCAAGGTTAAAGATCTACTTCCACACGTCTCTAAATTAAAGTGACTCAGAAGAAGTTACAAGAAGCTACGAGTATAACAACTCCATCACTCCTGCAATAACCTTGTACTACTTCACATTCATTATATACTTCTCTGGAACTGGGTTTGATTGGTATGCAAATTATGATTACACCTTCCTTAGATGTTCAGACTTTTAAAAGAAAACAAGTTTTATAAACAAACCATTAAAATCGTACTTATCAGCACAGTTCACACCATTCGCTTGGTTGTATTCAATCGCATGGTCTTCGACAGGTTTTATTGTTGCTATCTGATACAAATATAATAAAAGGAAGAACTAGCAGATTGAATCTTAAGCTTTGAAAGTAGCTTCTATATCATTTAGTTCTAAACAATTTTATCGCAAATTATTCCCAATTGATACAAATATATTTGTTTTCATTTCAGTTCCGCCACCAGCAATCGACTGCGTTGGATTAACGATACCGATTTGCCCAAAAACTTACACACTATCGATTTTCGAGCTAATCCTTTGTCGCTGATATTGCCAGGAGCTTTGCGGGGCATGCCTAAACTACGAAAATTGTAGGTATTAAAGGAGCCAGTTGAGGGCTTACGAACGAAATGATTAAGACTTAAATTAAGGTATTTAATATATATAGTTTGGTGCTTATACCTAGTTGCTAGACTCCAATTGTCCATCGCCAGATAATTCTATGCTAACATTGCAATGATACCAATATTTATGAGGCCACGTTAGTAAACATGCTACTCTGTTAGTGAATAAGTCTATTATCAAAGGAACTGTTCTGGAGACAGTCGATTCACCTCACAGATCAAGAGAGAATAAAGCTATATGTATATATATAATAATTTAACGTCGCATTTCGCTAGAAATTTGAAAGGTGTGACTTTCAAGTGTTCTCCAATGAAGTATATTCATAGCAGCAGTTTGCTTAACTGGCTTCAGATCTATTCATCTCTCTGGATGTATTGCCAGCTTAGTTATTCTGTGGCTTATTAAAAAAAAATATGGATATAAGCCACCAACAAAGGGGAGGATAAAGGTAACTATTTAGAGAAAACAACCAAATTCATTGCTTTTAAATATTTGGGATTCACCAAAAAGCACCTGAAGTTTTACTACCGTACGGAAGTTCCCTCCGAAATTGTTGGGATTGAGGTAATAAACAGGAAAGTGGCCTTTTTTGTGGTCATGTGACATCTTCTGGTTTTGTAGCTCTCAATCCATCGGACATCCATTTCTTGCTTTGTTTGATATAAAAAACTGGTTCATCCCGAAACTTTTATAAGGGAAACATTGTTAGGTTTCGGTGGTATTGAAATCTCCCGTTTCTGGTCGATATTGAACTTTCCTTTGTGTTTCTGTGTATTCATCTGACGATTGAACACTTCCTTTATATATTAAACAACTTTTACCGTTCTTATAATATTAAAAGCGTCTTGAAGTTGGCGTGCACTTCACTATTGTTGCTATTACCCTACCAAATTGATTTATGTTACCCAGATGACCACTGAAGTTCTAATCCCTTAGTATTCCCCCATAATGTATTAATAATATGACCTTTATAATATTTCTTCACTATTCAGAATTCTATCCGATGTCCGCGCTTTGAAAGCATTTCCTGATTTGGATGGATGCTTCTCTTTGGAGATCTTGAAATTAGATCGGGCAGGCATCAGTGATGTGCCGGTGAATTTGTGTCGGCAAATACCAAGACTGAAGAGCTTGTAAGCGACTTCCATATACATATTTTGAACTTAATATAAAATAACTGAATAAATTGTTTTCCCTTTACAGAGAGCTAAAAACTAATTCCATAGAGCGCATTCCAAATTTAGCCAATTGCAGAGAATTAAGACTGTTGTAAGTATGCTAAAAAAAAATGTTTATAGAAGTTTGAGTAACTTAAAAGCTTGATGTGCTTAAAAGCTGCATACGCTGGAGTGTATTAATTTGAACACCCACGGTGCGCAAGCAAGCAATGAAGAAGAATATTGATTGCTAATTGATGATTGACGGATTGACTCTAGACATGAAATACCTTCAGAGGTACCCATAGTCATTGAAGCAAGTGTTCCATCCTAAGCTTTCTGAAGCAAATTCTTATCTGAGTGTTTCGACCAAATGTAGAAGCCTCTCTAACCACATCATACGTTCCATCTTAACGCTAATCCCACAACGCAGCAAGCAACACAGAAAAAAGTAAAAACACAAAGTATCCTAAAAGCTTTCCACATATTTCTATTGTATTGTCGAGATTTGATGTCCTGGTTTAATTCTCTGTTGCTTCTGCAGTGTGTGTTCTCACAATTTGTAGCAAGAAATTTTGGTCGATGGTGAGCGAACTCCTTCTTACTCCTTTTTATACAACAGTGTGGGGTTGATCAGATTGAAACTTTGTTCATAATGTTCAACAGCAGAATTCCTTGTAAGCTCGCAATAGCTTTTGCAAGTTTTAAAAACATCCTAAACTCGATTCACCAAATATTTCTTTATTATTTTTTACAACCGAAAGAGTCTGTTCTCTGACCAGTTATCTTCCTACTATGTAAACTCTCCATCAACTCTTATATAACAACTTTTATATAATTTCTTTCCGTTGCAGAGATCTATCCAGCAATCACATTGAATCGTTGCATGGGCGTCCATTTTATGGGTTGAAGCAATTACACGATTTACTGCTCTCTTACAATAGTATTAAGTCCATACCGCAAGATGCTTTCATCGGCGCACCCAGGCTGCAAATGTTGTAAGTAGAGATTTAATGACACTTTTGCATAACCACTTTCATCACTGCTTTAATAGGGATTTGGAGGGAAATGAGATTACACATATACACAAAGATGCGTTTGTGCCATTTGCCGAATTGGAAGATTTAAATCTGGGCAATAATATGTTTCCCGTTCTACCCGCCAATGGTCTGGGTAGACTTTTGCATTTGAAGACTTTCAATAATCCAAAATTGCGTGATTTTCCCGCACCGGATACTTTCCCACGTATACAGACACTGATTTTATCGTACGCCTATCATTGTTGTCCTTTTATACCATTGGTGGCCATGTCGGCGACTAAGAAACCGCCGTTAGTGCAGGAAGCTGTACTGTTTCCCTCTGACTCCGAATTTGATTTGAGTTTGTGGAATAATAGCATGCTCGATATATGGCCACAGTTGCGTGAGTACCATCCTAACAACACCTTTGAAAAGTTTAGTTATGGCTGTCGTCCCTTTCTTCTTTTACAGATAACCTCAGCAAGAAGTTTGGGAATGAAATGCACGATATTTGGAATAATTTTGGTCAGGAATTTAATTATGCTGGCAATATTCCCACCTACGCTGAGGAGTACTTCGAGGAAGATGGCACGGGCACTACCACAAGTTCCGCTGGATCTGCCTCAAACTTTGCCGGAATAGGTGCGGGTTTGTTTGGTGTCATGGGTGCAGAATCCCCGCCGGGCTCCATACAATGCCTGCCAATGCCGGGCCCCTTCTTACCATGCGCCGACCTGTTCGATTGGTGGACACTGCGCTGTGGTGTTTGGGTTGTCTTTTTATTGGCCCTCCTGGGTAATGGCACGGTTGTATTTGTGTTGATATTTTCACGTTCCAAAATGGACGTGCCACGTTTTTTGGTCTCCAATCTGGCGGCTGCGGATTTCTTCATGGGCATCTATTTGGGCATATTGGCCATTGTGGATGCCTCCACCTTAGGCGAATTTCGCATGTTTGCCATACCATGGCAAATGTCGGTGGTGTGCCAGATTGCGGGATTTCTAGCGGTACTTTCCTCCGAATTGTCTGTTTATACGCTGGCCGTCATAACGCTGGAGCGTAACTATGCCATAACGCACGCCATTCACCTGAACAAACGTCTGTCTTTAAAGCAGGCGGTTTACATTATGCTTGTGGGTTGGATCTTTGCTTTGGGCATGGCTCTGCTGCCACTCGTGGGCGTCTCGGATTATCGCAAATTTGCTGTGTGCCTGCCTTTCGAAACAACCACCGGTCCAGCCAGCCTAACCTACGTCATCGGTTTGATGATCATCAACGGCTGTGCCTTTCTTACTCTCATGGGTTGCTATTTGAAGATGTACTGGGCGATCCGAGGCTCGCAGGCTTGGAACACAAATGACTCACGCATTGCTAAGCGCATGGCGTTGCTGGTGTTCACGGATTTTTTGTGCTGGTCACCGATTGCTTTCTTCTCGCTCACCGCTATCTTCGGGCTGCAACTAATATCGTTGGAACAAGCGAAAATCTTCACAGTTTTTATCCTACCACTCAACTCCTGCTGCAATCCCTTTCTCTACGCTATTATGACGAAGCAATTTAAAAAAGACTGTGTTAACTTGTGCAAACATTTCGAAGAGACACGCGTCAATCGTGGTGCTGTGGCGCGACGGCTCGAACGTCCGCCGAAGGAATTGCCACCACTACTGCCAGCCTCGCATCCACCCGGTTGCCGGTGTTTGCGCATGATGCCCAGTGAAATGCCCAACTGGCACAAGATGGAGGAGGTGCCAAGCAACACTTGGTCGGACGCTTGGCAATGCCTGACCAAAACCTGCTGCTCATGCTGCTGTCGCAGAAGCCAGCGGAAACAACGCAAGACTGAGCGGCGCACACGTGCCCACAATGCCAACACCGACCCGTATCAGTATCAGTTCTCCGAAATCAAACAAAAGAAACAAACTCGCGCCAGCTCCATATCCAGCGAGAATTTCTGTTCATCACGTTCGTCCAGCTGGCGCAATGGGCCACCCTCGGCGGGGCCACATCACACATGCAACATCAACAATATACCACTGAAAATGATGGATCCGAATCGCCGACGACATTCGGCTTGGTTGATTACACGGAAAACGTCACAAGACTCGAATTTGTCGAGTTCGCGAAACGATTCATCAGCATCAGCAACAACGGCCAGCACCTCCACCTTTCGCCTATCCCGCTCGAGCGCGGGCAGTACGACTCCGCTACCATCGATTATAGGTAAATAGAAGATGGAAGGTTCTAGGAATATCGTCCAATAAAAAAGCGGAAGAATAGGTGGAAAGGACTCCAAATTAGAAATTGCTTTAAAAAGAAAAACAAAATAATTTTGAAGATGATTTTAGGTTTTGGAGAATAATATTCCATTCAATTATGGGTGTAAAATTGTGTAAGGTTCCACAGAAAATATTTTCCTTTGAAGGATCGATTCTTAGTAAAGAACTGAGAGACAAGCAGATAGGTAGGAAGGTGTAAATGACTGGAGCTAATACGACGTAGGCTTCCACAAGCAAAAACTGCTCAAGCTTTCCAATTTGCTCAATTCAGGTCCTGGAAATCATTTGGCGCTAGTATTAAGGGATAGAAATTTAGATGCTCTTTTTGTTTTCAAATGAGTGACGAGTAAGTTTCCAGCAAGGGATAAGTTCATTCCTTCTACTCTTCGTCACTGTAGCTTCTGCATAAGTCAGAAGTTTAGTCCAACGGGGCTGCTTAGGTAGAAAAATCTTGTGATAAACCCCGACAAGCATTGTTACCATACTTCTATGTACACAGATGAAACTGCTGGTTGGGTTTGAGTACAATCTCGAAAAGATTTGTTTTGATATCTTGTTAAAGCACACTAAAGATTGTTTCAGGTATTAGTAACCACGATAGTAATAATCTTATATTCAACTTGCAGATGCTCTGTAGAATTTGCAAGCCATAGAAATCGAGGTAGTAATCTTAGACTATAGATATTCTGGGGAATCCTACAAACCTGTAGCAACCTGGAATGACATTGCTGCTAGGCGCCCTTATCAGACGCATATTCAGTCATCTCCTGAAAATACTTGCAAGAGCCTTGTGTAAGGTGCAAGTACCCGGAACATTGCTTGGCTATCAGAGAGTATATCCAGTTTATCAATTCTGAATGATAGTCCCGAGTACCGTAGTAAATTAAAAACTTTATCAAAAAACTGCTCATAAACAATTTCATGCGAAGTTAATGGGCGATTTTTAATTGGTCGATATTTCATAGCGTTTTAAATAACCTTCCCGAAGCTGATCTAATACTTAAAACTTCCTTTAGCTCACAGCAGTAAGGCTCAACAACATCAGTTCGCATCGGCTCTAACCAAACCACGCCTGGTGCGCCAAGAGGCCGTCCAAGAGGAGGAAGATTCCTCACCACCGCGTCTAGGTGTCCGTTTTCTTCCCACTATACCATCGGCGGCTGATAGTTCCGTGGTGATGGATGATGCGGATTCTGCTCTCAATGCGGCAGGAGTTATCAGCATGCCACTGCCCGGTGCAGCGAGCGGCTTCTACACGGTGCTGCACACACCCACCGGCTGTGCCAAGACTCTGCTGACGACGACTGGCACCAGTCCCAAATACAAACCAAACGAACACCCGCCATGACAGAGCTGCCTTAGCGGCAAGAGCGAATCAGCGAAGGCAGCGAAGGCAAAGAAGGCAACTGGCAGAGCAAGTGATAAGAAGCTGCGACGTGCTAACACGGAAGCATTTCTATAGTCCGTTTTATTAAGCATAAGTAGTCAATTTGTACAGTTAAAAAGTATTAAAAATAATTTACCAGTATAAATAGGAATAAGTCAATGCTAAGCATTTGTAGGCCATATTTACAATAAGCACACTCAGTTGAGATTATTATTATTATTAATATTATTCATCAAGACCCCCAGTGACGCATACTTACACAGAAGTGAGTGTATGTGAAAGTGATGTTGTTTTCCGGAACGTAGTCAAACATTTATTTTAAGTGCATGCTACAATAAATTGTAATTTATACGTATACTAAATAAGAGAAATATAATGTAGAAGAAATTTAAACGTAATTTTGTTCTCCAAAAGCCATTTGCAACTGATATCCTAAGGGCTAACGGACGAGTATTCAGTAAGTTCACTAAGTACTACTTAAGTCTCTGGTGGTGAGTCTCCAAACTGCCTACTTCCAGTGTGGCGGCATCGTTCAGTTCTTCGCTCTCTGGTAATAGCACACCAAATGTAGGGTTCTCTATTAGGCGTACATGCTGCTTATCAACCAAGCGTCGTCGTCCAATCTCACGGAAGATCAACACCATGGCCAGTGTACACAAGGTGAAGAGTATCACTGCTATGGTGGCAATGGTCCAGCGCGATACAGAAACACCACTGCAAGGATAATTCAAAATATACTTTAAATAAATCTGGGGTCTAACGTTTGACCCATGATCGAACAATTCCTCATTGTATTTCATGTATTGTAGTGACAGTTTTGGAAGTGATTGTGGTGGTGTCATAATTCCGAGTATAGGATGGAAAATAAACCTACATGAACGGAGCTGGTAACTTCAGTAATGATAACTGAACCGAAGCTTTGATATTGGAACTAAGGAAAAAAACAAATTTTTCTTGGTTTTTTCAATATCAGATAAACCATAATTATGCAGTTGATCTGAATCAGTTTAACTACTATTCAGAAGTTAATCTAAATCGGTTAAAATACTATTCAAAAGTTATTCAGATTCAGTTAAACTATTATTATGAAGTGAAACTGAATCAATTAAACTGTTATTCTGAAGTTAATCTGAAGCAGCTAAACTAATAATCTGAACATAGTCTAAATTGGCTAAAGATTTTTCATGCGTTAATCTGAAATAGTTAAACAATTATTCAGAAGTTAGGCTGACTCAGATAAACTATTATTCTGAAGTTAATCTGATTCAATTAAAATATTATTTTGATGTAAACCTTCATCAGTTAAACTACCATTCTGAAGTTAATCTGAATCAGTTAAACTATTGACCTAAAGTTAATCTAAATCCGTTGAACTATAATTCTAAAGTTAATCTGATTTATTTAAACAATTGATCTGAAGTTAATCTGAATCAGCTAATTTTTTATCTGATATTAATCCGAATTTGGTAAACTACTAAACTGAAGATTGTGGACAATTTTCTTAAATACGGGCGAATAGACATAACAGAGGGAAAATGTCTTCGACGAGTTTTAAGTATGATTTAACAATCTTTCTGAATGAAATGAGTGTATCGTTCTTATTATCTAAAAACGATAAGTGTTATACGAAACTAATCGAGTAATCTTACAAAGTCATCACTAAATAGTAGACAAATATTCCAATTATATTATAGTGAGATGATAAAATAAATTTTGGAAATGAAATTACTATGAATTTGTCAATTTGAAGATGTCTGGTGAAAGTGACTTACCTGCGAGTCATGCGTTCTGTAACCGCTCCATCCGGCACACACATGCCTCTTAGTTCGTTGTAAGAGAATCCATCGGCACACTCACAGATGCCACCCAAGCCGCAGGTGCCACCATGGCAGTTCCACTCATTGCAGTAAGCCACGCATTCGGCCAGACCATTGTCATTGCTGATACGGGATCGGTAGCCCAGGTTGCAGCTGCACATATTTGGCGCTATGCATTTGCCATGCACACAAGTCTGCTCGCATATGGGCTCGCATTCGGTTTTGCTGCCATTGAGGAACCGATAGCCGTCCAAGCAGACACATTCTTGCGGCTTCTGACACTCGGCATTAATGCAGATCTCACTGCAAAGCGCCTGGCAGCGATGAGGTTCACTGGAGTTGGTCACACTGTAACCGTCGTCGCATTGGCACTTATTGGGCGCCACGCAGCGCCCATTCTCGCAAGACGGACGACAGCGAGCGATGCACAGATTGTGATGTCTGGTGTCCTCGTAGCCGGCCCAACACTCGCAGGTATTCGGCTCCACGCAATTGCTGTTGAGGCACGTCGGTAAGCAGACCGGATCGCAGATAGCTTTGGAGCCCTCGCGCAGCTTATAGCCCTCATAGCAGCGACAGACACCGCCGACGGAGCATATGCTGTTGACGCACTTTTGGGCACAGAACGGTTCACACTTTCCCGTCAGCCATTTCTTGCTGTAGCCCTGATCGCAATTGCAGATGCCGGGCGCGATGCACTGACCATGGCCGCAATCGAAGTTGCACACCGGATCACACTGATGCGGAAACAGTTGGTTGGCCTTGTAGCCGTTGAAGCAGCGGCAAGTCTCCGGGGCAGTGCAAGTGCCATGTACGCAGGTCTTAGTGCAAATAGGTATGCAATGATAGTAAAGCAATGATTGATAGCCGGGATTGCAGGAGCAAATGCCGGGACTGGTGCACACGCCATTTTTGCAGCCCTTCGAACAGTAGGGCTCGCAGATGGTTTCGCTGCCGTTGCGATACACATAGCCAGAATTGCAGGTGCAGGTATCGGGCGCCGAACAGAAAGCATTCACACACTGCTCCTTGCACTCAGCAGTGCACTTGTGCGGTTCGGTTTTCTTGTAGCCATCGTGGCACTCGCACTTGCCCGGCTCACTGCAGAACCCATTTTCACAGCCGTTCGGGCAGGTGGGTTCACACCAAGACCGCGACCCATTGCGAAAACCATGACCATCGAAACAGGTGCACTGATTCGGAGCGGTACAGAAGGCGTTCACACATTTCTCCAGACAAATGGGAGAGCAACCTTGAGATTTCACTCCGCTCATGTTAGTGTAACCCAATTTACAGGAGCACACTTCCGGCTCGCGACAGAGGCCGTTAGGGCAGCCACTCGCGCAAATTGGATCACATTTGCTAATAGTGCCCAGACGTAGCTCATAACCGCTGTGGCAGCTGCACTCATTCGGCCCACTGCACTTCCCATTTTCGCAGGCCTCCTCGCAAATGGGCACACATTTCCCCAAGGAGTCACTACGTTCGTAGCCGAAATTACATGAACACTTGTCGTAGCCGTCGCAACGTCCATTCGTGCAGTCCACATTGCAATGTGTCTCGCATTCGGTGCGGCTATCATTGCGAAAACTATAGCCCTCTTTGCAGCTGCAGACGTCGGGCGCTGTACAGTTGCCATTGATGCACGGCTCGCTGCATTCCGGTACACAAACTGACTTATTGTAGATATTATTGTAGCCCTTATCGCAGTGGCACAGGTCCGGATACAGGCACCTGCCAGTCTTACAGTCGACACAGCTAGGCAGGCACTCCCTTGAGATTAAGAATTTAGATCAAAATAGCCAATTAAAAGTTGATATCTCTACGAGTAATTAAAATCTTCCACAAAATCAAACAGGATTAAGAGAACGAAGTGAGGGAAAATATGGGGAAAATATGTTATATGTGAGTATATTTGTTCAATGTTTTGAAAAACGACATCAAAGTTTGAGGTGGGATGATGTGGTTCGAAAAAGATATCACTTAGTCCAATGTGTTGCCACGACTAGCTCTCTCCAATACACTACACGCGATTGTAATGATACTTGAGATACAATTATTAAGTATTTTATTCTCAGACTATAACTGACGATCAGTGGAATGTTCCCTATGCAATTTTGGACAATCATAGCCATAGACTCGGAGATGAAAGGTTCTTGCATGCATTGGAACATAATTTCAGGGTCTCTAACAAATTATTTCGGTCATTATAGTTACTCGAGAAGAGACAAAGCAACAAATCTTTAAATGAATTGTCTCCAAAAATAAATGTAATCACGATTTGTCCCCTGGAGTTTCTCAGAGATAGAGGCGCAGTATACTGGGTTTGATTGCTGATTCATTTCTTTTTAAGAAATGTTTTCTCTCTTTCTTCGAAACTTTACAGAACCCTGATATTTGTATGTGGAGAGGATTGTTTGATGACAAAATATATAAATTTGTAAGTACCCGGTTTCCATAGATAGTTCATAGCCCTCGCAGCAGACTTCTGTCATCTCTATATACGTCTACAAATTCAAATGTTAACTACGTATTACAAATTGTGCAAGTACGTGGAATAATCTGGGCTTACCTCTCGAACTGTGCGCAGCACTAACGGATTGTGTTCTGGTCCGCCGCACTCTATGCCCGTGCAATTGCCATCCACAGGAAACTTACGCATTGTTACCAAAACAACCCGCATTTTTGTTTGCCTACAAAGAAACAAACTGATTAGAGAAATGTGCGAATTAAACGGTTCTCGAAAGATGTAAATACGGATATTAGTAGCGGAGATTACATTGTTATTGTGTATTTTTAATTTTGGAGAACTTTGCCTTGTGACTCAGGGTGACCAGAAAGTGATTAATTAGTCAAACAAATGCGAAAGACAAACGTCCATAAAGTTCTCATATTCAAGAACAATACAGATAAGGACACTATGTGGTTATAAGAAAGTGGAGATACAGCAGGAATATGAATGAGTGATGTGGTGTGCTATTTATAAGACAATAAATAATTGTCTGAGGTTTAGCAGAGACTACAGTGAATCACTTCATATGCAGCGCGGAGACTGGGGAGGAGCAGTGGAGTGTATAGCTAGGAGTCAAAGTCAGTACCAATTACACAACATCTTTTACTACAGTTAAAACACAATAAAGAAGGATAAATCTGGATTAGTCCGATATTGAGATACTTTTTTAAACCATGGGTTTATTGAATCCTTATAATTGAGTACTGAAATTATTTGAAGGAAAAATGTTCATATTGCTGAATTGTACAAGAAAGTGGGAGTGGCCCACTTGATCACAAAATTTCAAACTCCTGTTTTGTATGCTGGCAACTTTGATTGATATCTTGTATATATTTCGAGGGGGTGTGGTGCTGCTCATTGTTTTATAGTAGCACTGCGATCCATCATGTATAATATGTATAATACGTATGATGTATATGTATATGTATAAAACATAAACCTCAATTAGAGCGTCAGGTAATTAAAGAGTGTGAAATTGTGGGACCGCAAAAGGAATCCAGAACTGATTATTTTCATGTATCATCTGAATTTGTATAGATTTATATTTCGAGTGGTGTCATGACTGGACAATATTCCACAGATCTTCAAAGCGATAAATTCATTGAAATTAAACCCATGAAAATTATTCTATGATATTATTATGATATTAAATCCATAATAATAATAATTATTATTATTATTCTATGATTTTATATAATGTTGTTTTTTAAACCATGATTTTTGCATGCTCTTCTTCAATTGAGTAAATTATTTAATTGTTGTAAATGTCATTAAGTAAGCAATCGCCTTTCATGAAAATTCTGCGAAATATCGTCATATATTTCAAGAGTTTTAAAACTTCCAAAAAATGCCAGAGTCCAGGGCAAAGATAAGACCAGCACAACAAACAAATCTGTTTCATATTTAACAACATGAGTTGGAATCTTCTATTGATCTTGACTATTGAAGTCATTCAAAGGACTTTTACTTAAGTTCAGTACTATTTAAAAGGACTACACATATAAATAACATAAAATTTTTAACTTTACAAAATATTTTTAAATTAATTAACAATTTAAAAAAATCTTTTCGAACTCTAGCGACTTAGGGTGTATGAAACCCTATCCGCTCTGTATATAATGGATTTATTCCTTTACATGCAAAGACCAGACGCAAACAATTAAGTAGACATTTTTGTTCAATCTTCCTGGTACTCACGGCACTCTTTCCACACACATTAACACGACACTTATTTGCACTATTAAAAACACGTAAAATGCTATACATTTCAGCATTTTGAGCTTTCAACCTGTAATTAATTATAATATTTTATTGGTCTAATTCTGCAGCACTGATCCCGTGGTGCAATTTGTTTGATAATTTCAAAAAAATATTTTGCAATAATCTCTTCAATTAGAGTTCAGCACAACAACCGCACACGTTGATGAACAAATAACAATTAAACAATAAAGTAATCGAAAGCAATTGCAGCAGCATCTCTTGGATGATGCAGCTGGAAGCTATTGCTACTCGCTTATCACCGCTGGCTATCACAGAAATAAACAAATAAAATTATGGCAAAAAGTTAATTAAAACAACTATGTATGTATATAAAATCTCTTCATTGCGGTCAGTAAAGGCAAAAATTCATTGAACTCCTCCTCACAAACGCGAGTGATATGAGATTGCACTCACAAGTGGCACTTGACTAGCGTTCTTTCTGATGCGAAGTACACAAAGCTGTTCCAATACTGTCTTCATGGCTTCTTAATTGGTGCTGATGAGGTGTTTTTAAGGCACTTAATTATATTTAAATCAGGGAGAAGAAAAGCTTATATACTTTTATTCTAATGCTGATAAAACGGGTGCAGTATTCAAGTCAATGGCTGTGCCAAATGTTGCGCTAATTATCGTGTGGCGCGAAGTTGACATCAAAGATCAAAACGCTTTTACTTTACTTTTTTTACATGCAGCAGTTTATGCAGTTCTTTATCACAGTTTGAGAAACACTACTTTCTATTTACATAGTTTGAAAAGGGCTGCATAGTAGCCGGAGCACAGAGCAGCCGAAAACTATGCTTCAATATTTTCATATCAGCGTGTATTGTTCAGAAAAAGGCAACTCAGGTTTCCTATGTAAGTGAACAGGTTTGGAAAGCGATGATATCGAATCTATCATAAAAATTAAATTATATTGAAGTGGTAGTGTCACTATTGTATATATGTAGTATATATTATTTACATAGATTCTCTATTAAGCATTGGTCTACTCGGCAACCATTGCTCTGCATTCACTGCAGAGCTAACAGCAATCTACAACGCAATTACCCTATCAGCCAAAGCCAGGAGTAAATTTTTAATTTGCTTTAAAATCCGAGATAAACTTATAAAATTCAACAAAAAAATCTGAATATTTGTGGATTCCCAGTTATTCCGGTATTCGCGGACACGAATATGCTGACGCTATGGCCAATATTACCCGAAGGACTCCAACTTACACTTTCAGCACCATAGAAAAAAAAGACATACACCGCTATATATATATGAATATATGCTCCAAATACAATACAGATCTTGGGCTGACTACGTACACCATTATGCTTCAAACAACCCATTGAGACTTTGCCCTAACTACCCAACACATCTCAATTGGTCCGAGATCAGTCCGTCTATTCGAAGAATAGGGCAGATTTGGCCACGAACACCTGCTAGATGGATCAGGCACGCCGAATTGCCATTTCTGCAATAGACAATCAGTTTCAATAAACCACTTTTGGACGAATGCCAGCACTTACATATTGTGAGGAGCAATCTTCTTTCGGACAAAATTCCCAGCGAGCTGCTAAATAACCCTTCAACCAATAATATAAAAAAATTATATAGTTTCATAAAAACCACTAATTTAATTAATTTCATTTAAAAATACTAACAAAGTATAACACAACATGTGTTGAGACTGCGCCTCAGCTATTGGAGTGTTCATTTATGTTAGAAACTTTATTTTGTATATCACAGATTATCAAAGCAATGTACTTCAATGGATTCAACCACACCAATAATTATATGCAATACAGTTAATCAGCGTCCCTAGCCGGTTTGGAAATTATTTTGGCGATCAGAGAATGTATCACATTACATAACACTCAGGTTGCCAGGAGATATCCACGAAATCTCACACAGCATTCAGAAGCAATTATTTAAATTTTTTCCTTGAAAGTTGCTTTAAGTATAAACAAGGTAAGTAATGTGGAGACTACATTGGCAGCTTCGCAAGGATATGCATTTAGTGACCATTCAGTACAATATTCTCACACTGCATCGGCGATGATTTCTGCACAATTTTGGAACCTCGATTGGTTACACATTTCATGAATTGCATATTACCGGAGATATCCTACATTCTGGTACTTTTTTTATCTTACTCTCATATACATTAGAAGGAGTAACTATTATTATTACTCGCTTAGTGAGTATATAACTAGTAAGCATATATATTTATACACACAATCTTTTACATAATCTAATCAAAACAGAATGGTACTATTTATGACCATATTATAAGTGTTTTAGTTTGATATTGCTTCAAAAATTATCTATTTTGTTCTAGCCAAGAAGGAATTTCCCATCTGAGTTGCTGGAGTGTCACTGAAAAATGTGACAGAGAGACTTTAAACGAGTATGCGAGCCCGTAGGTAGCAGAGGTGAATAGTTTAATCGATATTTTCCTGCATTGTCTCTAAATATTCTGCATCCTGTGTGAAATATTTCAAGTAATATTGTGTTTTAATATTTCGAACATTCATGAGGCAGACAAAAACATGAGTTGTCAGTGGCAGTTTTCTTCACAAGCATCGCTTAATTATTTAAAAATCCTCTGATTACAATGGAAATGTGCTCTCTGCATACTTAATATCCAAACATCGTTCTCTACGCTAACATGCTCGCGCACATGTGAATCATAATGACTCAATATCTTCAATGTCAAGGTTTCATGACGAATATATGCGTGTCTATAAATATTTTATAATCAAAAACATAATGAAACACCGAAGTCAGCCGCCTCTAAAGAAGTGAATAAACTTTGCGATATTCTCAGCGTTCAGCATGCTGTACTTACGATTTCTGTGCGAACTATTGTGATAATATTGTAAAAGAAACCGCACACTCTAGAGTCGGCTACACAGAGCGATAAGGACTGGTACGAGTATTAGAATAAAGTGACCAATGCGCCAAGTAAATAAATAATTAGGAAAAAATCAAGAAAGGCGCCATAAATAGAGCCTCTATGGTGCTGGCATTGCGCGTGTACAGGGTTCGTCATTGTGATATCAAAATGGCAATCATGTGAACTGTGACGGACCCTGAAGTTTATAAAAATAGGATCAATATTGCAATAACATAAATAAATATTGTGAGAGAAAACCAAATGTAAACTAAATTAAAACAACAACCGCGGAAAGAAAAGCCTATCGATAAATACAGAGAGTTGGCAATTTGCAATTAGAAAGTACATTCAGGTCTATAGCTTGATTGATGTGGAGTATGTATAGCAAAAAATTTACTGTGAAGTTATAATTAAAGTTTGTTAAACTCGTAGTTCCCAAGGATTAACTTTTATATTTTACTCTTACTCTTATATTTAATTGTATTTAATCTAAGCGAAGGAGAGCGTAGCAAATGCTTAGATCAGCAGAGCAGTAACCAAGTGACAGTAACCAAGTGACAGCAACCAAACACCAGTGGCTGGTAACCAATCACCAGGAACTGGGCTTCTTCTAGGCTACTGAAAATATAATCTGTTGGTCCGGCTTATGTAGAAACAAGTACTGGACCCGGCAATATCGAAATACATATCAGAATTTTAATCTTGCCAGAATTGTACCAGAGACCAAAAGAAGTTATTAATAAATTTTTAAAGAAAAAGGGTATACAGAATGATTTAGCGGAAGGCGACACGGAACACATTCTTATGATCCTTGTAACTCCTCTTCTCGACGTCTGAATTCTATCTTGTATTACTCCCAAATTGGTTTTCAGTAAACGATTTAATATGACACGCTTAAAGAGCGATACTACTACAATCGTGGAAAACTGTCCTTTAAACTATCACTAAATTGTACAGGCAACGAAAATGATGAGACAATTAAACACCGTTTTGATTGTTTCTCAGTTGAATCGAAGAATTTCTAACAAGAAATCTCTCCGCGCTCTTTTGTGCTGGTGTGATTATTTTAGAATAATTGAGAACCTTCTTCATGACAGTTCACTTAAACCCAATTAAAGGCTCACTGTGAAAGCATATAAAATGACGCGACTCCCCAATTTACCGTGTAGATCATCATTGTGACTCCGATGGGATTCTGGTTATGTTCTCGCTATTTACGGATAATAGTTCATTCAAATCAGTACGGAAAGGAGAGCCAAGGAATTTCTGTCTCTATCGAAGGACAGTGACACATAAAAGGAACAGCGGTTTCTGCCTCAGATGCGGAGCTGCAACCGAAGTTATTGAATGGCAACCCTTGTCTTTCAACACGTCTACCAATTAAGTAGTATCCTGGAAGCGTAGAGATTATTGAGGTGATGGAATTCCTATTGAGGTTGCGTAGTTGATCAGTTCACATGTTGTTCATGGCACTTTAAGCCTTTCTGGCTACACCACAGGACTGCTCTGCTACCTAAGAACGTTTTGCATCCTCAAGATAGTGTTAGTTGATGCACATTTTCCGGTCGTTGGGAACACACCAACGATGTAGGGGATGTGTTATTAACCTGGGACCTGTAGAAAAATTTTTGGGGTATTACCGGGCTTTTCCCTGAATTTGCGGCACTTATCTCTCAATGCAAAACGCACTTAGGGAACTAGTTATGCAGAAACCTTAGAAATCTAAAAGAGAGAGATTTCAGAGACTTCTTTAGCTCCCTCAAAATAAGTCTATCTGGAACGTGATAGTCACTTCTAACGAAACTAGAACTTCATTGTTCTCTGTCCTTACAGGTCAGTCCACCTGTCTTACATTTTTCTTACTTACTTATAATTTTTGCTTATAGGGACAGCTCAACTGCTCTTAGTGGTAAGATGGAGTTTAATTTTAGCCATGGATAGAGCTGAGCATATACATATATGAAAATTCCTAGCTTCTCTTTCCATTTTTCACTACAGTTCTAATCATTTTAGATTCTACCTCACCCTACAGTAGGAATATTTGCGTTCCGTCATCTTAAATATCAAACAGCTCAGTTTCCAATAATATAACATCTTAATTAGCCTTTGTTTCCAATTGCTCACAGAAAAAAATCAATAATGCCACATACAAATACTAAGAAAAAAAAAATG
The DNA here is from genome assembly GCA_920105625.2 of Clusia tigrina. NCBI lineage: Eukaryota > Metazoa > Arthropoda > Insecta > Diptera > Clusiidae > Clusia > Clusia tigrina. The sequence continues at coordinate 57,510,084 of OV050033.1, read as the reverse complement.
AGAAAATTATCGCATAATTCGAAACAATGCCGATCCATTCATGTGGCTGTAAACTAATATCGAAGGAGCGAATTTTGCGGAACAGCATCGACAGCTGCGGCCACCGGCTAACTGAGTAATAGAAGATTGCACAAACGCCTTCGACTGAAAATGAGGTCTCTCTGTCTGTACTCGCTCAGTGTACTCCTTACTCCTTGGTGGCCAGTCGCTTGAGCGAACAGTCGTTATAAGTGATAAGACGTCAAAGCAAAATAATATCGGGAACGGATGTGAAAGCAAACAAATACTACGGCTACCACCACAGCTTAGTGCGGAAAGAGTTTTCGCTAATGTTTTGCAAGTTATGAGATTTGAATAGGGGCGCATAAACGCAGTCTAACTTAAACTCTGAAACGAATTGCACGGTTCGAACGCGTCTAAAATGCTCCTGTTTCAAATTATAATTTCCATTGTACTGGCTACTGAGGCAATGTCTCAGATATGCACCAAATTATCGGTCCTACCAAAGAAGGTGCAAATAAAGGACAAGGATGGCAAAACGAAATGGACGGTGAGATTGTTTTGCTGCATCAGTATAAGAAAAAAGTTACCTAATAATTTTTTTTTTTAACTACAGACTAAATACGAACGCAGAGCTATCAAATTCTGCTGTCCCGGGTATAAAAAATTCCAGAACAAATGCTTGCCAGATTGCGATGAGGCTTGCGTAAATAGCAAGTGCATCTCTCCGAATAAGTGTGCCTGTTTGCCAGGTTACAAACCCTTCACTCAGTTTCGGTACAATTTGCATCATTGCTCCTTTCTCAATTGCCAATTAAATTTTGACTATTTCCAGTTGTCTTCCCGAATGCGGTGCCTGTGAGCATGGTTTCTGCAGTGCTCCGGGCAAGTGTACCTGCTTCTCGAATTATCAGCTCGACGATACAGGCGTATGTAAGCCGGTTTGCGAAAAAAGTTGCACGAACGGGTACTGTGAGTCACCCAATAAATGCGCTTGCCATGATGGTTACACACTCAATGCCAGTGCGGAAAAGTGCGAACCAATTTGTGAGCAGACTTGTGAATTCGGTTACTGTTCAGCACCTCACGTTTGTTCCTGTAATGAAGGATACCGAATGAACGCATCCGGTTCTTGTGAACCATTTTGTGAGAAGGGATGTCAGCATGGCAAGTGCGAACGTCCTAATGTGTGTGTATGCAACCCCGGCTATGCCAACGTCAGCCAATATGAATGCAACCCAGTCTGTAGAGGAGGATGTACGAATGCATTCTGTGCGTCTCCAGGAGTCTGCGAGTGTAATTCCGGATACTTTAAATCTGCAGAGAATGTATGTGAACCCGTCTGTGAAAAAGGATGTCCGAATGCAATCTGTGCGTCTCCAGGAGTCTGCGAGTGCAATTCCGGATACTCAAAATCTGCTGAGGATATATGTGAACCCGTCTGTGACGGAGGATGTCCGAATGCGGTGTGTGTGGCTCCAGGAGTCTTTGAATGTAACTCTGGATTCTCAAAATCTGCTGAAAATATCTGTGAACCCGTCTGTGAAGGAGGATGTCCGAATGCGGTATGTGTGTCTCCAGGAGTCTGCGAGTGCAATTCCGGATACTCAAAATCTGCTGAGGATATCTGTGAACCCGTCTGTGGGGGAGGATGTGCGAATGCGGTGTGTGTGGCTCCAGGAGTCTGTGAATGTTATTCTGGATTCTCAAAATCTGCTGAAAATATCTGTGAACCCGAATGTGAAGGAGGATGTCAGAATGCGGTATGTGTGTCTCCAGGAGTCTGCGACTGCAATTCCGGATACTCAAAATCTGCTGAGGATATCTGTGAACCCGTATGTGAAGGAGGCTGTCCGAATGCGGCTTGTGTGGCTCCAGGAGTCTGTGAATGTAATTCCAGATATTCTAAATCTGCTGAGAAAATTTGCGAGCCCGTCTGTGAAGGCGGATGTCCGAATGCAGTCTGTATTTCTCCAGGAGTCTGTGAATGTAATTCCGGATACTCAAAATCTGCTGAGAATATCTGTGAACCTGTTTGTGATGGAGGATGTCCGAATGCGGTGTGTGTGTCTCCAGGAGTCTGCGAGTGCAGTTCCGGATACTCAAAATCTGCTGTGAATATTTGTGAACCTGTCTGTGATGGAGGATGTCCGAATGCAGTCTGTGCGTCTCCAGGAGTCTGTGAATGTAATACCGGATATTCCAAATCTGCTGAGAAAATTTGTGAACCTGTCTGTGAAGGCGGATGTTCTAATGCAGTGTGTGTGTCTCCAGGAGTCTGCGAGTGCATTTCCGGATACTCTAAATCTGCTGAGAATGTTTGTGAACCCGTCTGTGATGGAGGATGTCCGAATGCGATGTGTGTGTCTCCAGGATTCTGCGAGTGCATTTCTGGATACTCAAAATCTGCTGAGAATATCTGTGAACCCGTCTGCGAAGGAGGCTGTCCGAATGCGGTATGTGCGTCACCAGGATTCTGCGAGTGTAATTCCGGATACTCAAAATCTGCTGAGAAAATTTGTGAACCCGTCTGTGACGGAAGCTGTTCGAATGCGGTGTGTGTGGCTCCAGGAGTCTGTGAATGTTATTCTGGATTCTCAAAATCTGCTGAAAATATCTGTGAACCCGTATGTGAAGGAGGATGTCCGAATGCGGTATGTGTGTCTCCAGGAGTCTGCGAGTGCAATTCCGGATACTCAAAATCTGCTGAGGATATCTGTGAACCTGTTTGTGATGGAGGATGTCCGAATGCGGTGTGTGTGTCTCCAGGAGTCTGCGAGTGCAATTCCGGATACTCAAAATCTGCTGTGAATATTTGTGAACCTGTCTGTGATGGAGGATGTCGGAATGCAGTCTGTGCGTCTCCAGGAGTCTGTGAATGTAATTCCGGATACAGAAAATCTACTGAGAATATCTGTGAACCCGTCTGCGAAGGAGGCTGTCCGAATGCGGTTTGTGTGGCTCCAGGAGTCTGTGAATGTGATAACGGATATTCTAAATCTACTGAGAATATCTGTGAACCCGTCTGCGAAGAAGGATGTCCGAATGCAGTGTGTGTGTCTCCAGGAGTCTGCGAGTGTAATTCCGGATACTCAAAATCTGCTGAGAATATCTGTGAACCCGTTTGTGATGGAGGATGTCCGAATGCAGTCTGTTCGTCTCCAGGGGTCTGTGAATGTAATTCCGGATACTCAAAATCTCGTCAGAATATCTGTGAACCCGTCTGCGAAGGAGGCTGTCCGAATGCGGTTTGTGTGGCTCCAGAAATATGTGAATGTAATTCGGGATACTTTAAATCTGCTGAGAATATCTGTGAACCCGTTTGTGATGGAGGATGTCCGAATGCTGTCTGTTCGTCTCCAGGAGTCTGCGAATGTAATTCCGGATACTCTAAATCTACTGAGAATATATGTGAACCTGTCTGTGAACGAGGATGTCCGAATGCGGTGTGTGTGTCTCCAGGAGTCTGCGAGTGTAATTCCGGATACAAAAAATCTGCTGAGAATAATTGTGAACCCGTCTGCGAAGGAGGCTGTCCGAATGCGGTTTGTGTGTCTCCAGAAGTCTGCGGGTGCAATTCCGGATACAAAAAATCTGCTGAGAATATCTGTGAACCCGTCTGCGAAGGAGGCTGTCCGAATGCGGGTTGTGTGGCTCCAGGAGTATGTGAATGTAATTCCGGATACTCAAAATCTGCTGAGAATATCTGTGAACCCGTCTGTGAGGGCGGATGTCCGAATGCAGTCTGTGCATCTCCAGGAGTCTGCGAATGTAATTCTGGTTACTCGAAATCTACTGAGAATGTTTGTGAACCAGTCTGTGGAGGAGGATGTGGAAACGGAACATGTGTAACGCCTGGCGAGTGCTTATGTAGTGAAGGCTACGCCAAATCTAGTCTTAATATTTGTGAGAAATCTTGTGATGATTGCACAAGTTCGACGACTACTGTAAGTGAAAAGGATGTCGCCGATACTGAAAGTGATCAAGGTGATCATGAAGGATACCCGAATCGAATTCCCTTAAGCGAAGATCACTCAGAATCAAGGGAAAGTGAGTCAGATGAAAGCGTAGAATTACAAGATGATATCGATGACATAATGCATATGTCGAAAAATCGGTCAGGGCAATTGTTGCGGTCTGATATCAACATGAGGGATTGTATAAGTAGATGTTACAATGGTAGCTGCATTGACGGTCTGTGTGAGTGTCTGGATGGATATTTGCTGCATGCAGCGGAAAGTGTGGACCTATGTTTACCAGTGTGCGAGAACTCGGAAAATATCACACAGGGTTGCATCAATGGTTACTGTCAGCTACCGAATACATGTATATGCCATGCAGGCTTTGAACGTAAGCTGTTCAACGCATACGAATGCGTGAATTCGGCGAATACGGCATTCGGAAGGGCTAATTTTATACTCCTGTGGATTTTGGTGGCACTGACCGTGCCACTGGCCGTCGTAATTTGGCTGTTAATGTGCCGGTTTGCAAGAGAGAAGAGTTACAACGTCGATAAGAGAGGTAATGGGTATATGCGAGTTCATTAATTAATTGTTTAATAAAATTGTATCTCATTTTACAGAAAATCAGTTCGGAATGGTGAACTTTGCTAATAAGGCGGATATTATAAGAGTACCTTGAAACCTAGCATTAAAATGCTTATTTATAATTTGTAAAACAAAAAGAAGAGACAAGTATTTTATATATAAATGAATATTGTTTTATTTTAAGTGCTTAGTTTGTCGTTAAAGTGTGGGAGAGAAAATGTTGTCCTCAGTACACCATTATTCGGCTGCGATCCAGCACGTATTCGCCATGCAAATCATGCTTTTCTGTAAGAGGTGTCATTACAATTTGTACCCTAGACATATTTAGCTTCTTGAGATTACCTGCCAACAATGTTGTTTCAGCAGCAACGCTGCCGTGAGAGCAATAGAACCTCATGAATCGTAGTACTACCACAATCAGCAGAACACCCGCTAAAATCAAGATACTGATAACTTTCGTCCACACTAAAAGCGTATGGGTAGAGCTTGTGTTGCCCACAGTTTCATTTGCGGGCTCTTGTTTAGCCAACAGCATACAATTAGTATCATCAGCATCACAAGAATCCGGCGGGGCATTCGCTACTCTCACATCCACAACCTCCGTTTGAGTTTCATCCAGCGCCGGCCCTAATTGGTTCACTTCCTCGGAGATTAGTTCCACGTGGACTTGCAACTTTTGCACGCATGTTTGAGTTTCAGTATCCCACACGATGCCGAGTTTACAACGTCTCGCACAGTCTCCACTGGTAGCATTCCACCAGTAGGCCTCACTGCAGATAGATTTACACAAGCCACCCACTTCTATGAAACCAACTGCACATGAGCACACATTCGGCTCTGTACAGTGGGCGTTTTCTTCACAATCCTCCGAGCAGAGGGGTTGGCAGCTCGTATCCAGATCATGACGCGCATATCCCTCTTTACAGCCACACTCGTTTGGACGAACGCAATCCTCGTCAGGCTGGCAACCGCCTGGACATATTGGGTAAAATGTACTCAAGTGTTTTCGGCGATATCCTTGTATATACGGTAGATAAGCGTCCTTCTGCTGTTGATAGAATTGACCGAAGAGAATTCTGCTTCGCTCATTCAGTTTGTTGATTAGTGATGATTTCGTTAAATTTACCGGACAATACGTTTTAGTATTGGTGTCGTGAGCAAAATTACTTAGTAGCGCGAAGAGTACATGCAAAATTAACTGCAAGCGTTCCATACTCCTTGGTGACTCTGCCCGGCAGTAGTTTGCAATAAAATGCGTTCTGCGCTACTTGTAGTGCATTTATCTTTGCAGACAATTCCACAGTTCCAGAGGAAGCTGAATGATTATTTTTTATAACCCCGAACAAGCATGTATTGAAGTCGTGCATTGAATGATTGATAACGGCCAAAAATACAGGGTACAACAGAGTTAGTACTATGCGGAAAAGAGACTTGGCCATGTCTGCTATTATGGTGAATGGAGGATTTTGTAGGGAATTTTTTTAAGTGATGTCTTCGGAGGACTTTGAAATTACACCTACAATTTTGTAGCGGCCTCCTCCAAAATTTACTAAATCGATTAACAGTTTCCTTGCTATTCAGTGAAGATCGACTGTATTTCTTTCTTCCATGAATAATAGTTCCAAAGGTTGAGGAACCGCCAGAAATTGCGGACAAACCTCCCAAGAAGACCTTTGAATTCTTAATGGTTACTCTCAGAGGATTTGGAAACTATTGAGTGTGTCACAATAGGCTCATTTCAGGCCGCAGTGACTAGCTAACTAGATCCCGATCTTCTTTATTATTTATTAATTCCATGACATTTGACAATCTTCTTTAATCTCATCGACGATCTTCTTTAATCTCATCTAATCTGCGGTTGATGAAAAATATGCTCTTTCATAACACCAGAAATAGTCTTTCATAAATGCCAACCAGCTTAAAAGCAACTTCCATGGTATCCTGAAATGGTTCTATACTCTTTATAATTATCTCTGGAAATCGAAAGTGATAACAAAAGAGTTAATTTTCATTTAGTCAATAAATGATTGTCCAACTGTAAAAATTAGAGATGCGTTTGTTTCCACACTTTATTTCGATCCTCTATCATTATGTGAGATTGATGGTTACAGGCTTAATATGCTAACCCAATCTTATTTAAGCTCTATCAGATGAACATGTGATTGAGTCAAGAATTCTCATGAAGTTACAAAGGAAATAGTTTGTGAAAGTTTTGAGTTTTCTGGATATAATAGGGGTATATTGTCAAATATTTTCTCATAGTTCAGAGGAACCCCAGTTGAGAATCAGCAGAAATGCTCTAGGAGAAAAGTTGCACTAAATTCAATTCATACCTTTGCAATTCAACGTCTGTTTATTTCAAGGACTATTTGAAGTGTGGCTCCGTGTGATTTCCATATTTTTGGTTAAGAGGTCATCACTTTCATTACCCTAACTGCATTTAGGTATAGTCTTCCTATAGTTCTTGATGAATTTCTACAGTTACTCAATTCTTTTTTAATGCTGCATACGTTCAACTCTTTAGAGACAATTTGACTGCTTGCAGCAATGAATATGCTTCTGTCTTGAACAATTTTAGCAACCTCACTTACGGATTGATTCTGAAACTTTTTGCTCAGAAGCTAGACATCAGAAAACGGAGTCTAGCCGCATGATTAGCCAAAGTGCGTTCGGCAAAAATTCCAGATCCAATTCCATAATTTTAGAATCTTCCCTATTACCATTGAGCTCCCTGAAAGCAAGCCTAAACATTCAGTTTTCGTGAGAGTGAATTATCACCATCAATTCTCTCTCATGTTATAGTAATAATATATGTAACAATAAGTATGGATATTGTGGTTTATAGTAGTGTATCATTTGAAATGATAAATACAGGCTTGGATCTTTCTGAAGACTTAGTGGAATAGAACTGGAAGTTGGTCGGAATGGAACTGGTATTAGGGATGGCGCTGAGTACTATGATAACAAACTGTTTCTGATTCTAGATGATACATTATTTTCAATTTGTATTCATAGTGTTTGACTTGATTTGAAAATCAATCATGCTGCTGATTGATTAAGGGCAGCTATAATGGTAGAAATCCAGAAACAACACAAAATTCTAGTATGAACGTCTTTATTGCTTAAAATTCTTAAAGAAAAACACACGATCTCCTTTGAATCTCGATTGCTGAAGACGAAAACGCTGTCCGCTGACAAGAATTTCACTCATTTTCCAACTTTAACCGAGCAAATAAATATATTTTTATTGATTTGATTATAATACATCAATGCAACTATCCTACACACCTTTACTTCTGCTGATTCTTATACAGAACAACCAGGAGTACCAGCAAAGCCACCACGATGCAAGTTAAACCCAGCGCTGTGAAAAAATTATACAACCAAGTGTCGTTTTCAGCAGCCGTCGGCAATTTACTAAGCTTAGAATGCTCCAAATACTCTTGGCTGACACAGCCAGTTGCCAGCCAAACATAGCCGGGCAAACAGGCGCATTTATCGTTGTCCAAGCAAAGTGTATGCGGGCCACACAACTCCAAATTACACTTGACGGCGTGGTCAATTTTGTGGCGACAGTCGCCTTTGTAGTAGACAAAGCCCTCTGGACACTTGTAGTAATGTTTGCTGGCCTGCTCGGTGGAGTATTCAGCTGACAGTTCACCATTATCATCGACCATTTCCTCATCATACAATGGTGTATTAGGCACGTAATCCCCATGCTGCACACCACCGCCGGAGTGCTCCACTGGTGCACCGTTGGTAGTTTTAGCTGTGCTGATGTACTCCCACACCTGTGATACTTTAGTTGTCTGATCCGCCTTAGTAGCAGCAACAGCAGCAGTCGTTTTGCTGGTGGTCTTCACATAGCCATTAGGGTCCATGCACACTTCCAACGCTGCGTCCCACACATACCCCGCCGGACAATCACCTTCGACTTTGAGGCAAGTGTTACCCACTGCGGCATATCCTGTCGCACATTCACATATTTCCGGAGCCACGCAAATGCCATTCGGACACTTACTTGAGCAGGTAGGCGTGCAGACATTGTCGTCCGCCAACTCATAGCCCTGCACGCATTCACATTGATCTGGGGCTATGCAGGCAGCATACTCCATGCACGGTGTGCTACAGGTGACTTTACAGTAGGGCAGACCGTTCTCTTCCGATATGGCGGATGTGTAGCCAGAGCGACACTCACAATGATTATTCTCGACGCAGTCTGCATTGGGCCCGCACGAAATCTCGCAGAACGGCTCACTGCGTACGAAAGCGCTGAGTGAGTAAATGGCGCAAAACGCCAGCAATGAATCTCGGCTGCGTTGAAACATTTTTCGTACCACTATATCAAACAACGATTTAAAGTCCTTTACCGTTTGTGGTTGGTGCTGTACTAAGGCCTGCGAAAAGTGGCTACTTTTCAAATTTGAAACTGTTCAGTTTTTGGCTGCTTTAATTTTTTTATCGTATCCGGTTTAGCACATTTTATCAAATTCTTTCTTATGGTTTTACTTTTTTGTATTCTTTATTTTGGCAAGAATTTGCGGTATTAAATAATTGAAAAGAATTTCATAAATTTATGTAGTAATGTAGTACAACATCGTCTACAGCAGCGACGCAATGAGGTGGCACCCATTTTCGTTTCGCTTGGCTCACTCACTCGCGTATATTTGGTTCATATAGAATATGTATAAAATATTTCTTTGTTATCTGGTTCAAGTTTGATTGAGTAACGGTTTGCAAATTTCAAAGCCTTTCTGGACTTAATACATATTCAACCTTGATGGCTGAGTTTACGACTAGGCAAGAGGGGAAGAAATGGTTGGGTTTGAGAAATTCTGATATTTTTATGAATAACTGGAAACATTTTTATAATGAATATTAAAAATATTCGACATAAAAAGTATTCAATATAAATTGTGAATTATTTTCAATTTCACTTCGGAGCTTACTCATGGGCCTTCATAGTGGAAATAGATATCAGTATTTGCAGTTGATGTTGCAGTATTAAAATATTTCTAATGATTTATATACAGGGATCTGTTATTTTGATATAACTGATTGTCATTTGAAATTTTGAAAATGTAGAAGGGTTTATATCCTTTCAATATTTTTTACTTCCATGAATGATCCTTCAAAGTATTCTCTTATATATAATAAAAAATATCTTATGCATTCCTTGACTCATAGTATGTGGGTCTATAATTCATAAACTAAGAAATCCCGTCTGTGAAGACTTTAAGTTTCTCTTTCATATCTCATATAGAAACTCAAAAACTAATTCCACCAACACAGTGTCGAGACCTTCAGTAAATTTGTTGAGACTGAAAGAGTTTCTTTAGTATGAGAAGTTTCATATTAAAATAATTAATAATACAAAAATAATTATTCTATCTTACATCATAATTAATTATGTTAAGGACAAGTAACTAAGGCCTTCGACTCGAAGAGAAAAGATAGATTAGATTAGATTGTACTGAGAGCGGGAACTAGTTGCCAAGTCACTGCAGCCAACTAGACCTGTTGTGATGCGCTCTATTTCTACAAGTACTCCCCAAGTCTAGTATTCATTTCGAATTCAGAAATTTGTTTAGGGGATTTGTCCGCAATATCTGATGGTTCTAGGAAATGCTTACCTAAGTAACGATGCCGGGTCCATATGAGACCATTACAGTGACAAAGCAGATGTTCAGCTGTTTCCTACGATTCGTCACACAACGTATAGAAGTCATTTTGGGGAAACGCTATATAAACAAGAAATATGAGATGATGTAGTCATGATTTTGCTGGCAAATATATACGAACCAGCAACAACGTGATTACGAGACTAGCATTGACTAATTAAAAATTTTGTTTGTCCTGTCTTTGCCAGAAAGAAGAGCCGCATATTAGGGTCAAATGTTTTGGGAATCGACTAATGTACGTAGTATCCCTGAGATTAATGAAAGAGTCATAGAAGTTTGAAAGGGTGGAACTTCCTCCTCTATCTCCCTAATATTTCCAGACTTATAACACCATACACAAATTACACCCTTTCAAACTTCTATGACTCTTTCATTAATCTCAGGGATACTACGTACATTCGGCGGTTCTCCAGCCTACCCCACTTCTTTTCTATTTTAAGAAGAAAGACGAAATTTTGTAAAGGGATGAGTTAAGATATGGTATGAAAGAATATAGAAAAACTATTTGTATGTAAATGGATGCGTTAACATATGCTATCATTGGCTTATTTAAACCACAGTTTGACGACAAGGTGATTTCAATAGAGGCACCTACTCATTGACCTGCATTGTTAGTTTCATACCTATTGATTATTTCCAGTGAGGCTAAATGAGTTACCAGGTTTTCACTGATGAACAAATCATAGAAAATTATAACTGCATTAGAAGCCAGTTATCTTAATATTAATAACTATTTATTTTTTATTAAAAAACAAAAAAAAAAATAATTCGCACTTGGGCAGAGGGGTCTCTTACTGCCCGCCTAAATTAATGTGTGAGAGAAGTAGTGCCTTGTGTAACGCCACGCGATTTTTTAATAATTGCAAATCTAGGAGTGCTTAATATGAAATGCATGCAGAACAAGTTCCCAAATATCCTTTTAAGATTAAAATTAATTTTGAATTTCACGAAACACTCAATTTGGTCCTACTGAACAAGAGAGGGAGGAAGTATTTTTTATTTATGGCAGAATCTGGATTAAATTGATATACTGTGACAAAGGAGGAGAAAAATCACAAAAATGCCTGTGACGGCATTTATGGACGACTCTTAAAAACGTTCTGAAATGTTATATTTATTTGAATTTTTTGTTCAATCACATAAAATATATTTTTCAACTGAAATTTTCCCTTCTCCAATTTCTATTTGTTCCCCTGAGATATTTATTTTCTTTATGTTCTGCCTTCACTGCTAGGATATATCTAAAATTATAATTTTCACACAAAACAGCGATACCAAACAAAAGAGAGCAAAGTCAATTGAGACAAGCCTCGAACTGTCCATAGTGACTCTAATTATGAATACACAAGGCCAAAGAGTCTGAAACATATACAATCAAGGTATTATAAAGATCGCCAGCAATTCATTGCACGTTCCAGAATGACTAAAGGCATCCGTGTATGTATAAAAGCAACCTGATTTTGGAAGCCGAATTGTGTATAAACATGGATATATGTTGCCGTGCTAATTCTGACCGTGAAGGTCACTCCTATGCAGTCAATCGCTATTGATATTCTTTTTATTTTGATTATTATAATATTAAAATTCACATATATATATATATATATATACATATATATATATATATATATATATATATATATATATATATATATATATATATATATATATATATATATATATGTATATATATATATATATATATATATATATATCGAGTTCAGTTGTTAATCTTGAAATTTAATTATATTAATTAAACTTTGGAAGCCTCTGAAATATAAAATAATGAGCAATGGTCTATTGGAAAGCAAGCTAGACTCATAGTCAGAGGGTCGCAAATCTAAATATTGCCCCGGTCTCAAAAATGCTTCTTTCTAAAAATCCTTTTCTCTTCTCTTAGTTGCTAGTACTTATTCCTCAACCTCTTGCAGTCATAATCAATTATGGTATAAGTTATAATAATAATATTAAATTTTGATGTCAATTAGTTCTATTGTTTGAGCTGGAGATGAAAACTATGGTGAATACACAAAAGACAGTTCGCGACTAAGAGCAGTTGTATATGAAAGTGAGACATGAGAACAATGAAAAATTCCAATGCAACCAACTAAAAGAAAATAAATAAATTCAATTCTAAGTAAACAAGTGGACTCGAGAATGACCTGGAGAAATCGAATACTCTGAGGGTGGTTTCGGATAAAAAAACTGAATACATATGAGTAGTGCACGCTTAATTAGATAGGTAAACTGGCTGACAACGTCGGGCCCCAATTAGTGTCATTTTGATGCCATATCCTTGCGATCCTGATGATGCTGATATGTTAGGATATGAATTACAATCAGCCGGAGTTGTTTATATATGGTTGGCTCTGATAGCTCGAAACTAGAGCAATGCCCCAGAATCTCTAGAAAAGGACTCCCAAAATATTTGAGTCTCACACGAGCGAGGGCAAGGAAACACATGAAAGTGTAACGCAGAAAGCAAATTAATACAAAAATCAATTACCATCAATTTATTTTATTTGCTTAAATGAAACTATACAAATATTCGTACATAAAAGTTATTTAAAATTATTAATTACACCTGAGTTCATTGTATTTCTTGTGGTTCTGATATTCACAGTAGTATTCCGATTTTTCTGCAAAACAAAGAAATTATTATTTGAAATCAACTTTGATGAAAATTTTCTGTGGAGTAAATAAATGGTGACGGTTGAAAATAACTAAATTGGTTAAAGTTCAGTAATTAAAAAACTTGGTATGGCTTGTAAGAATAATATTAAGGATCCTTTAGTGAGAATAAAATACATAACACAAGACAGTTTTATATTGATCACTTGAAAAATTGTTTGGAAATATTTGGTAAGAATAAAATTTGGTATGCATTGAAACGAAAAAATATTTTATAATTTGGTGAGAATACAGTACAAAGATATGCTTTGGTGAGAGTAAAATATACAACATATGAGAATGTGGCAAATTTTATTGGAACAAAATTAAGATATGGTTTTAGTCAGAGACAAATCAGATATATATTCAGTGATAGAAGGAAGTTTGGTCAGAATAATATTTGTAAAGTTTCGGTGCGATGAATCGTTGAGATAATATTTGCAAGAAATCAAGGAAAGAATTGTTTGGTGACAATATGCAATGTATGCATTGGTGAGAATACAAATAGTTGTGTTTGAAGTAATAAATCAAGTTAAAAGAATAAAATTTGGTAACATTTGATGATAACGCAATGAGATTTCAATCAGTTAGAATATAATTACATCTGATTTGATGAAAAGAAAGTAACTTATGATTTGGTGAGCATAGAATTACATAAATAAATGCCCAACTAAGGAATTATAACACTTTATTGCTTGCCAAATGATTACCTTTAACTTTGAATATACCACGCCTTTTGCAACCCAGCCAATATATTATAGAAACTACAAAGAAAATGAAAATTATACTGGCCGAAGCAAGTAGTACAGTTGTCCAAAATTCGTCTCCTTCGTCCTTCACTCCATAATTACTATAGTTCTCTGCTGATTTTAGAATATGATTACTGATTGTTGTAGTTGTTGAAGGGGCAGAAGTGGATGTTCTCTCTCGAATAGTTTTTGTCACAACATGATTGTTCGAATTCTTATCAGGCACCTTATCAACACCCTTGTCAGCAATCTTATCCGCTTTTTTCTTTTGTTTCTTATTAGCATCCATATTAAAACTCTTATCAGTATCCTTATTAGCACCCTTATTGACGTCCTTATTAGCACCCTTATCAGCACCCTTATCTGCATCATTCTCAAATTTTTTATTTGGTTTCTTATCAGCATCATTATCTGTTTCCTTGCCCGATTTCTTAACATCATTCTTTTTGGAGCCTTTATCCACATCCTTGTTTGCGCCTTTGTTAGCATTTTTGCTAATTACAATATTATCCTCATTCTTCTTCGCGATCTTTTTAATTATACTCTTAACAGTTTTATATTCCTTTGGTTGTTCTGGAGTAGTTTGAGACGCATCTGTGGGTAATGACGTGCTCTCCACAATCTGAATATCATTCAAATTGTCCTCCAGTGTTTTAACCTCCATAAATGTTGTATTTAAAATTGTCACAACTTCATTTAACACGGGATTCTTAAAAGTGGTATCCTCTGGTGTTCTGCGAGTCGGTTCTGGGTCTCTCTCTATATATTCATTAACCTCAGGGATCATATCTTTTTCTATATAAGTCTTATAATTGTACTGCTGTGCATCCTTTCCTTTGCTCGCTGTTTTATTTTTATTATTTTGAAATTTAGTGGACTCTTTAGCTACTGAAATTCTACCTTCGCTGTCATCGTCAGGAACTGCATCCACCGCAGCTTCCTTTGCTATTGCTTTTAACCGCTTCTTTTTGCACGTACCGCCTTGGAACAGATATCCTATATGACACACGCACATTTCCGACTCTAAGCAGAATCCATTTGGGCACCCCGACCTACACATCGGAACACATTCGTGGTTCATCTTGCGATACCCCAGTGCACAGCGGCATTCATTGGGTGCAATGCAAATGGAGTGCTTCGTGCAGACCACTCCGCAATCCGGCACACATTTAAGCAATTCCTGATTGCTGTTTGCTGCTGGCTTGTAAAACGGTTCGCAAGCGCACTGCCCCGGTGACTGGCACACCGCATTTTCGCCACAGCCTTGGCGACACATCGGCTCGCAGACGCCTGCAGGAGTCATCTCGTAACCCTTGCAACATTCTTGCGCCAGTTTCCAACTGAGGCGTTGCTCGTGCTCTATGAACTGCTCAACTTGAAACTTAGACTTGCTGAACATTTTCAGGAATCCCGTTGGCTTTTGCTCCACCAAACGGGTTTTCATTACCGGTACATCTATGATTGTAGTGCGGTTCCTAGTGCAATAAGCTGACTGACCGTAGGATTCGCCGACTTCCAGCAGCGAAATGCACAATATTAGCAGACTAGGGGAGATTTTCCATGTATTCATGTTTGCGCTTATACAGTTCGGTATGAACCGCGCCCATTCGCTGGTATTTTTTATTCGGGACTGCTTCTTAAATGTTCCGTAAATTTTATGGTAGGCATTTTGGTGTACTAAGCGCTTCTTTTTGGTCACTTTAGTGCCACGTAGTGCTGTAAGCATCTTGTAGTCGGTGAAGTCCACCAAGTGTGGTTCCATAAATCGTAATTGCTGGCAGCTCCTTGGAAGTTATTTATCGAAAAATTTTGGTCCAACGGTTTCAATCCCGTCATACAAGCTGTTGAGGTCTTTCACAACTGATCTCCAATTTGCCTGTAGTGTGCTTGGTTTTTGTGCTTGTTTATCGGGATATTTGTTTATAATTTATTAAAAAGTTTTTTCTTTATTACGTTTTAATTTAATCGCAGAAATATTTCTGCAAAAATTTACTTATCGAAAATTTTTGTTTTTTTAAAATTTTATCATTTACATTTAATTATGCATATGAAACATAATAATCAACTTCATTTCGGGAGCAATTTTGCGGGTTCCATAAATATCTTGCATATAATGCGAATAACAAAATTTCGTCGCTTCAGGGCCTCTCCCTGCGGGTATAATTTTTTTAAAGATATAAACGAAAACAAGTGTTCTAAAAGTAGTCGATATAAGAATAACAAAAAGCGGAAGGCACCCCCAAAAGCTGTTGACATAAACTTTACAGAAATGGAAGGTAGGAGCCTCCGAAAGGTGGCTCACAGTTCCACGATTGTTATTGACACCCGCTTAATAGAAATAGATAGTAAGGGGACCTTAAAGGAAACCACAAACCATATTAAAAGAGGATGACAAGGTGCCTCGAAAACACTTCTCACAAAAAAATTGGAAGATAGGAATAAACAAATTCGTATTACTGATGAAAGAACATTAGAAAAAGTTAACGAAGAATGCCCAGAATATTTATCTTTCTGTATATTACTATTTTTTCTAATACTAGTACCAAATTCCTAAACTAAACGAAATTTGACTAAAGTGGTGTATCATGATTCACTATATAAATGCATCACCCTGAGGATATATGGTACTCAATGTATCAATTGTGCCAAATTGCTTCCAGTGAGATTCCCCTGATCACCACACTAACAACAATAGCAGTGCACAGAATTATAATTCGAAAGATGCTTGCAGGGTATCCTTTCATCGAAAAAGGATTTCGTAGAATAATTAATCCAGTTCCTGCGAGAGCGGGATAGTTATGAGATAAATATTCTTTGCTTGATTTTTGTCTGTTATCATTACAGTGTCAGCAATGGACTATACGAGACTACTATTGGCCACAAAACCATACTGCCAGCTAATAATATCACTAAACCCATAAGAATTCTGGAGAGGCGTTTTTAATTATAACCGTAATTCCAGAAATGATGGATGATCTATGCTATACCACCGAAAGAAAAGTTCCTATAATTCCTCTATCTATATATAAGTGGTATAAGAAAATGTGAAAATAATTTCATTGAAACTGTCTACAAAGAACTTTTACTTTCAAGTGAATCCACTTCCTTTAATCTGACTATGATCTGGAGTCCGTTTGAAGGACTTCACCATATTTCCCAATTATGCTGATAGAACATTCCGCAGATTATGTTCTATCAGCAGAAGAGCACCTTATATTTGAGCTTCCATCGCTGTTTAGCTATGGGAAATAAGTATACACTTTCTCGGCCTAGGTTCGTGGACTCTCTATTCTCTAATTGGTGCATGGAAAGACTCAGACATTTTTAGTCTCTTTATATAGTACTGGAATTTGAGGAAGTGATAAATTCGGGTTCTGCCTGGTATAAACACGGATGTTTCTTTATTTAAATTGTATTTCTGGATAATTTGACAGGATTGGATCAGAAAATTCTGAACACAACAAAGGAAGTTACTCTATCATAGACAGTAAGCCCATTAAATTCTTTAAAATAGCTTTACTGAATTCGTAGCTTAATCATGACGCAATCTTATCATCTCACATGAACAACTCAGTACTTTTTATCAAGAATGACTTTGTATTGTTCTTTTGTGTTTGATATTAAAATTAATTTCTGATGGAAAGATTGTGACCTTCTGCGACATTCATCGAACAAATTACAAGGTAGAAAGATATGTTTTACACCTCTGAAAATGTGATACAACAATTGTTTCTGTGTTATAAAAGCCAACGCTAGACATACTTGCAAAGAGTAAAAGTAAGTTTAATATGTTTCGACCCATATCGGACCTGGTAAGTTCTGACGTGTCTCCATTGAACGCTTTCTGAATAATGCTACCTTATTTATGCCGGCGTAACAGCAAGTACTACAGCTACACGTGTTGCTCTCTTATTCCGTGAAAAGTGATGTAATAAGCAAATGGTAATGCATCATTGTGCTGAGATATTCATGATATGTATAAACGTTGTTGGTCACAATCATCAGTGACGCTTCAAGGAAAAGTGCGCCTGAGTCCTACTATAATTATATGCTTGATAACGGTGGATTAAGCTTACTTGATCGCTTACATTATCGGTTCAGTGCACATAAGGAAATCCTGATTTTACATAGAAAAATCCCTTCAATTCATTCAGTTCATCCCCACTTGACGTAGTTTTTCCCTTAATATTTTCCTTTTAGCTTAATAAAGAACTATCAAATTAGAGACAACTGTAAAGGTAATCGTTTGATTACAATGCTTCTTCGATAGTTCTGCTCTGCTATAAAATGAGCTTAAATCATAGAATTTATTTCACATTGTTCCGCTTATTTGGTTCAATTAATTGAACTGGGCTTTCCAGGAGGTTACATATATAATCTTTAGAGCATTAATAATTAAATCCTTCAATTCAAAAGCTATAATTGGAAATTCACAGAATTCACAAAAGGATATAACAAAATATAATATGAGCTGCTTCTGAGTAATATGAAAGCTTGAGTCTGAAGAACATATATTAACCAAAGATTTGAATACATGAAGTATATAAAAGAATTGATTAATTATTAAATTCTTCAAAAAGTCTTCGAAATTTATGTCTTATTTGACTTTTTATTATTCCAAATCAGGGTTCTTTTGTGTGGAGATTTTGGCCAAATATTGAACAACTGAACATCTAGAAATCTCTGTCTCAGTCTTCGCAGTACATGTCTTTTGCGTTTTTTTTATTTAAAATCATTCACTCTGTAAAGATTTAGCCCACTTATTCAACAGCTGAACACTTAGAAATCTCTTATAGAAGCAGGGTTCTTATACTTGTGGACTGACCCACTTCTTCGAGGGTTCCCTAAAAATCTACTGCCAACCATGTATATGGACTGCACGGAATTCTATAATCAATTTTTGGCTTGACTTACTTGGGCTATGTGTTCCATGCTAACACTTCCTCAGCATTCCTAAACTGGGACTCAATAAAGACTCTCGTGATGGAATAACTTTAAAACTATTAATATTCCAATGTTGATAATATTATATATCATAATAATTAGATTTTACAGTCTTATTATATTCTATTCGTAGGAAGGAATATACGAACATAGGAAGGAACTTTCGATCATGATTGTCAAGATTTGGCCTCTACTCTCCAACTTTGTTACAGGACATTAGTTGTGCTAGAGTTACTCCATTATATTCTAGTTGCTTACAATGTCCACATTTGAAATCCAATTTAAATTTTTTTTCTTTATTGCCACATTTGCTGTCATTATTCCATTGAAATGTGAGAGTCAGTGTAATATTTTCTAGTTGTAGTCTTTTTCGCAGTCTCTTTGACGACTTGTTTCTATTGCCGGTAGACACAGTTTCGGATTCCAATCGTTCAAGACGCATTTGAATATGTACTCGTAGTGAGAATCGCGATTCAGTAAGTTTCCGCACACTACGCTACTGCATGAATTTGATAAAACGAAAAGGGCTGCGAATGCACTTGTAATGGAATTATCATGTGTTGCTCTCAATTCCTGTTCATGTTTGTGGCATGCTTTCCTTTTTTGTTTTATCAGTTATAGAAATTGTACGCTCGTGTTTCAATAATCGTATTCGTATTCGGTATGCGATTATTCGGGTATTTGTAATATATTTTTTAAGAGAAGGCGACATTTTAGCTGGTTAACGAGTTATTCTTCTACTTTTATAAAACACATATCTATAAAAGTTTATCAGTATTGTTCATGATTCAGGGTTTCTAACAAAAATAAAAGAAGTTATATTATTTTCATTTAGTAACTTCATATGAGAAATATATTCCGAATCCTAGAAAAAAAAATTAAAAATATAAATTCCTTCCAGGAATACCTTTTAAATGATTAAGGATGTTCACTATTTTTTAGAAAGAGCATGACTAACGATTATCCGGAATTGAGTTCTTCGAAAATTTGTACTAGAACAATAAAATATAACAGTAATAATTTCGATTTTAATTATTATAATAATAATATAATATAATATGATATAATATAATATAATATAATATAATATAATATAATATGATATATAATAATATTATATTGATCTGAATAGACTGAGTAGTAAAGCGAAATTAAAATTCTCTATAATCTCCTGATAGAACACAATAAACCAACGTATAAAGTAAAGTATCTATTTTGAATCTGATCTTCAGTTACTTGTTTCTTTTACTATAACTGAAAGTCACAATCGTGGGTTCGAGGATTCGAATCATACCCCGAGGATGGTTGCAAAATGCTTCTTTCTAAATTCTTTTCTGTTCGAGTTGTAATAATAATAACACAATATAACCGAGGTGGCTCAAATATAGCAATGTTTGGCTAAGATTGGCAATGCTCCCTCAGTTCTTTCTATGCAATGTGTTAGGTGAATAATTATACACAATAGTGTTCCTCTTGTGTACCAATGTTTCGTTTGTTGTCTTTTATGTTTTACCCAAGTAATTAAAGTGGAGGGAAAGAAACTCGACTATATACTCGTACACTATATGAGAATATCGACAGAAATATGTCTGGTGAGCAATTTAAAACAAGTTAAATTTGTCTACAATATGAGTGGGTCGAGAATAGTGTGTTCAACTTTGTAGTAATATATCTGGAAACTGCAGATAACACCACTAGACTAATTAAAAATGGTACCTCAAAAAAAAATTGTATCAGCTGCTTCATTAATTTTTTTTTTCTTTTATACAAATGTACAAATAGTAGCCAAATTTCATTTCGTCAAGGTTTTTGTATTGAATTAAAACTTGTTTCCTACAAGAGCAGAATTATGTTTATCGTGACAAAATTTATTTATTTAGTAATAGTCCAAATAAAGGCACTAATTCCATATTTTCTCACGATATACATACTCGTACATCTGCTCTTGTAGGTAAGTTTTGATTCAATACAAAAACCTTGACGAAATGAAATTTGGCAACAAGTGCTGAATCAATCTGGTGGTAGAGCTGATGGAGACCAAGACGCAGCTGAAGGAAGAAGAATCTGGTAAGGAAGAAGAATCTGGTGAAGGAAGAAGAATCTGGAGATGGAAAAATAATCTGGAGAAGGATTATATCTGTGAAAATCTGTTACGAATTTGACGAGTTCATTAGGAAATTAAAAACCATTATAAAGTATTTATATTATAATAATCGTAGTATGTTAAGTAAGACTGGCAATATTCGTGTACTATATAGTAATATATCTGGTTAAGATTTCTCGCAACTAAAACCATAAATTTACACCACACTGGACCACTAGTAGACTGGTGGAGAGCTCTGGTCGAGAAAGGGCGTGCAACTGTTATTATGCACCTAGTTGGCCTGAGTATATATGACTCCAGGCTACCTCTTTAAGCACAACTAACTTAATATAATAATACCCATAGAAAAATACTCACTGGTTGGTAATAAGGTAGAATCAGTCTACAGTTTATAATAATAAAACCATTGAATTCGAAAGAGTAGATTCAAGACTTGTAGAAAAATCTTGCAATAGTTTCCTTCGAGTAATTTATAAGTCGCGTTACCAAGTTTTCTTCGGAAGCTTAAAATGATTTATAGCGAAGTAACTCACTACAGTCTCAAGTCTCTCTCCGATTCGGTACTCGTTACTCGTTTCAGTGTACAGTTGAGTTGTCGATGTTCGAGCACCCGTATCGTTTGCACTGTAAACTGGTGGAACTGTGCTGATAAAATTACAAGTACGCACTACCCGGCGAAATGACATTTTCTGGAGTGAGTTACGAGCGTGCGGTCAAGTCTCTTTGCACTTTCAATTCGTCAAGATTTAGTGTGTGTTTGTTCCGTTCGCATTTGATTACGAGTGGTTCTCGAAAAACAATGAAAGTGCTAACAAATCTATTAAGTATACTCATCGTGCAAGTGACGTGCATTAGTAGCACTAACGAGCTGACAATTACCAATGGGCACTGCCTGAAGAACACCAGTGTGAAGTACCAGGTGCCCGTGGCAAAAACACGAGTCAGTCCGCACAACGTCCATGAACTGCTGACGTACACCGAGCAGTATGTGGATTACGAGGAGCGAATACGATGGGATGCGGTTCAAATATGCTGTCCCGGTTATCGCACCATCATTTTTGGCCTGTGTGCACCGATCTGCATGGACGCCTGTCCACCGCACAGTTATTGCGCCGAACCGAATAAGTGTGTGTGCGTGCATGGGTATGAGCCCTCACATCACTCTAACCGGGAACAGCAGCTGATTTGTCGGCCTATCTGCACCGGTGGCTGTCCCGAGCATAGTCACTGTGTGGGGCACAATGAGTGCGATTGTCGTGCGGGTTTTCGAGATGTCAGCATCTGGTTTAGTCCGTTGCGTTGTGAGCGAGTGCACTGCGGAGCGGACCAACGCTACGACATACCACGTCGTATGTGTGTGAAGATCGAAATGAGCGTGGAGGAATTGATGCAGAAGGTCGCCGAAAAGCTGGCGAAAGGTTTCGACGTAACGGAAACAGATATTGAAATGGAATCAAATGAGAATTGAATGCGAGTAATTGTTAATATAATTTATAAAAAGTGTTTTCAGTACATCAATCATAGAAATTTGTTAAACAAATGGAAATAAAATCAATTTTTTACATTGCAAATGGTTATTGTGTTATTTTTGAAAGAAATGTTGGAAGGGAAGTTTGGAAGTTACTGTCATGAAATACAGGGGTAACTCAGAAGGAACATCGTATAACAAAGCGCATTGTGATTGAAAAAGGAATGGAATCTTTTTGGGAATAAGAGATATTCAAGCAAAATTAAAAAAAGGAAGTAATGGAACTATCGACTTACATACAAGTAAATAACTTTAATTAGAAAGCATATGGAATGCCATATAAACTGAAGTGATAATGCAGCAAAAACTATACTACATTATATGAAGAAAATACCCATACAGCAGACTAAGAGAGGGCCATCAGAGCAAGCTCTGGGAGAAGACAATAATATACTGAAAACTTTTATGGTGGCTGTAAACACAACAAGAACAATCTTTATGAGGTAGTATGAAAAAGTTATGAAAACTAGTGTCATATCGTGTATGGAATACAATAATGGATATGGCATACAATAATAATATCACCAACTACGATATAACAGAGGCTAAAACAAAATTTTGAATAAGATTGATGGATAAAAAATAATCAGTTAAAATATAGTATAATGGGCCATCTAGATTAGCTGAAACTGTAATACACAAATTAAATAGAGATACAGTAAGTAAAGATGACTTAAAGAAACAAACTGTAGAACATGGCGATAGTATACTGGAAAATCTGAAGTAAGAGGGGGATTAGTTTGTTCTCCTAACTTGCAATTAATAGAATAAGAAAGTA
Source organism: Clusia tigrina (assembly GCA_920105625.2). Lineage (NCBI taxonomy): Eukaryota > Metazoa > Arthropoda > Insecta > Diptera > Clusiidae > Clusia > Clusia tigrina. The sequence goes on along the minus strand of OV050033.1, from coordinate 57,487,083 downwards.
ACATCATTTTACTAAAATGCAAATAGTGTGGGGATATGATGAGATCCGTTAGATAACACAATATTCATCTCAGTGTAAATTCTATCCTAAAAATGCCATGAAAAAATATTGAAGAATGAATTTTTTATATCAGGTTGGCTGAACAATTTTTTTCTATGACTTGAAAAGGCAAATGAAAATATATTCTAATACAATTTATTGAAGTAAGCGTAATATCTATAGAAGTATACAAGCAAAAAGTTCCTATAGTGAGTATAGTAGTCCTCTAGTACTATTAAAGCACCTTTAACATAATTACTAGAAAGCAAAAATAGGTGCTGTAGAGGGAAGTGTACTAATCCTTAAGATGAAATTTTGGAGTTAGAGATACCATCTATAGCTATGAACATAACAAAACATTGTATAAAAAGGACACAGTAAGGAACTTTTAACGGGTCTAAGACTAAGTAAAAAAACATTTCTAAGTTCTACCATAAGCAGGAATAATATCTACTAAAGAAAATTAACTGGATTATTCTGCATACTCATATATACTCTTCTAGCTTTGATCAAGATCATCATCATCATTGGCGAACAATCATTGTTGATCATTGCCAAGTTATCAGTCTTCGCAAGTCATCTCTGCTAAGCGCACCCTGAAGCCAGCACCAAGTACCAGGTCTTCTTGAACTCGGTCCTTCCATTGTAATGGTGGACTCCCGCTTCCCCGCCGCCCACCCGCTGGCATCGATTTCATCAAGATACTTGATTCTCCTAGAATATGTAACGAGGAAAAAAGATATTTCAGGTCACAGAGCTGCATCATTAGATCTTTTGTAATAAAGATAATGTATTAATAGATATAAAGATAATGGAAAATCAGGTCACACTTTCTTAACAATATTATATTTAGTTTTTATATTTTTGATTACTCACTTATAACTTAAAGTATTCCACAAAAATTCAATGTATTTGTCTTCAAAATAAAGCCTCAGTTTCCTGGTTGATTCAACAATATCGATATGTGGTTCCATTGTTCTCTCACCAGTTCGTTGTGAAATTCCATTTTTGCAATCTAAAGGAACAACAACTAAATTCTGGCTTATATTTATCCCACTCAATTTATTTTCAACCCACATTTGAACACATTTTAATATATACGTCAACATGAGCTCTAGTCATACGAGTACTTCGCTATATATATACTACTTTGATTACTCAGCATCTGTTACAAAACATATACTCCGGGTATAATCGTACTTAGTTACTGGTACATTTCTAGTCCCAATGAACTACATAAACGTGATGACGTGATTTCTCACAAATAGCGAATTAGCGATAAAACTCTTAAATTCTTAAGTAAACTAATGAAATATTTGCGGCATTTTAGACGAGAAACTAATTCAGTTGTATTTGAGTGCTCTAAGTGTGTCGATTCGAGAATTCAAATTAGAATGCACTCAAGAATTATAATTTTGTTTTTTATCGGCGCCTTCCTTGATTATCCCAAACAAACTGAAGGCCAGTGGTGTACGCAATCAGTGCCTGTGTTGAAAACCAGAAATGTTTGGAGATCCGGTGAAAGAATCGTTACGAAACAAAAATGGTGGGGTGGTGTGGGCACACAAGTCCAGCCTTACAGCTATCTAGATGAGGAGGTGAGCTAGAGGGTCATATCAACATTAAAGAAGAGAGATACATTTACATCTACGACTTATCAGACATACCGAATAATGCCCACAATGATATCGAATATATCGGCAACGTCAAGAAACCTTAATTGAAGTGTATTGAAAGTGTTTGTGAGTATAGTGGCACTGTGCCTTAAAAAAGGACCATCAACCATGTACAACAATCTTGGAAAACGATTTGTGAGGCAAGAGGAATATGTTAAAAGTTCTCATCTTCTGTGCTGTCTTCAACACGTTCATTTTAATCGTTTCTCTGTGGATGTTCAATGATAAGACTTATTGTGAAAAACATTATGATATTTTTGAGGGTTGTCACGAATTGGTCTTGCCGCAATGTTTGGATCCTATGTGTCTGTTAAAAGTCACCATCTTTTATGTTGCGCTCAAACTGTGATTGTTTTGGCCACTATGGTGTGCATGTCTTATCACAAAAATTATTGTGAAATACTGCCGGAGATGTTTCAGTGCTGTTGCGTAAAATTCATTGTACAGTCACTTAACCAGCAATTCTGAAGCAAGACAGGGATATTGGATATTCAAATATATTTTAGGACTTTTCAGCTTCACATACGAGCTTAGAGAAGCGGCGCAAATTATTCAACAATACTAAACCGTTTTCAAGTTTTGAATGTTATCGTTTGTTGTGGGCTTTTGTTGGGATTATAACAGAAAGAACCAAGAGAGCTGACAAAACCAAACAGTATCACTTTCATCTATTATGAATTTTACCTTTGATTCCTTCTATGAGTATTCCAAAATATTTACCTTTTTCCAGCATTACTGGGGTTCCGATATCGAAGACGTGTGCTGTTATGGCTACCAGAAAGTTTGGGGTGAATGCGAACCGGAGTGCGATACATGCCCAAAGAATAGCGAGTGTACAGCTCCTTATACGTGCACTTGCAGCTCTGGCTACACACCAAATCCAGTCAGCCGCGGGGATCTTCAGTGTAAGCCTGCATGCACAAAGGCATGCCCAGAGCACAGCAGCTGCAGCGCACCCGGCAAATGCTCCTGCGACAGTGGTTACCAGTGGCAGCGGAACGCCTGCAAACCGAACTGCTCCAATCCTTGTCCTGCCAATGCCTACTGCCAGCAACCAAATGTATGCGCCTGCAACAGCGGCTACGAATCGAGTATAAAGAATGCATCTGCAGTGACCTGTGTCGCGGTATGCGCGAACGACTGTCCTCTGAATAGTGACTGTGTGGCACCGGATACGTGTGTGTGCCGGACAGGCTATCGCCAGCTGAAAGATGAATTTTGCGCTCCCATTTGCGAAGAGGCCTGTGGAGAGCACAGCTACTGTCAAGCGCCCAACAAATGCCTCTGCTTGGGTGGCTATGAACTTGATCCGCTCAACGATCAATGTCAACCCGTTTGCAGCTCTGGTTGTCCCGCTTACAGTTCCTGCGTAGAACCTGATAGATGCGCTTGTGATCAAGGATATGTGATGAATACAAATGATACCCAATGCGAGGCTGTGTGCGTACAGCGGTGTCCTTCGCACAGTGTCTGTAACCGTCCGAATGAATGCCTTTGCGACGAGGGCTATCAGCCGACGCAGCTGTATGGCATGAGTCTGTACTGCGAGCCCATATGTCCACAGAATTGCTCCATGTACGGCAAGTGTGTGGCGCCTGATACTTGTGCCTGCCTACCCGGTTATGATATGCAGACTGCCCGCACAGACTTGCCGCTATGCCAGCCGGTCTGCACCCAGGGCTGCGAGCATGGCTTCTGTTTTGCACCGGGGGTGTGCGTCTGCAATCCTGGCTATCTGATGGGTCCTAATGCCACCTGTGCGCCGGTGTGTTCTCTGGGCTGTGTGAACGGCGACTGTGTGGAACCGGAAATATGCGCTTGCTCATTGGGTTACCGTTTTGTCAACAATTCGGTGCATGCGTGTGAACCCATCTGTACGCCGGACTGCGAGCAAGCGGACTGTGTTGCTCCGCACATCTGCATTTGCTGGGAACACCATGAACCAGATCCAGCTAGTGAGATGTTGCACTCATGTTTGCCGACGTGTAGTTTCGAGTGTCTGCATGGATTTTGCAGTGCCCCAAATACCTGTAGTTGTGACGCTGGCTACAAACCGCACTCCTATTTAGTCAATGAGTGTGTGCCGAGTTGCAAGAGCTGCATGCTGGGATATTGTGTGGCTCCGGAAGTGTGTCAATGTTGGCCTGGTTACGAGATGGTCACCGAAGGTGATGCGGGTGAAGAATCATGCGTTCTATTGACCACAGCTCCGACATCTGATAACTATATAAGTACAGTGAGCATAGATGACGCAACAAGCGCAGCAGCCCCAACTACAACAGCTACCGACACCACTGCAAGTGCTAATGAATTTAACTATGATTACTACACTAAGAACAATTTGGTCACTTCCCCAGATGGGGTCACTACTCACGAGCAACTTTTACAGTCCAATATTTGTCTGGCTCACTGCAAATGTTGGCAGGAATGGGACGAATTGGGCCTGCTTAGTACTGCCAAATGTGCGCGTATCTGCGTGGACGACGCTGATGCTCCTTGTTTGGATCTAAGTAATTGCCTCTGCGACTACGAACGCTTGGAACTCGTCTGCAATGACACTGCGGACTCGCTGGAGGATGTAGGAGTGCGTTACACTTGCAGAGCCCGTTTCTCAGCGACCACGAATCAGCCCTTTTTGCATTCCGGCCAGCGTACAGAAGACCAGAATTTCACACTCTGGATATTATTAGTGGGCTGCATTTCGGGAAGTTTGCTGATAATCTTCGCTCTCTTCATGGCTTGGCAGCGATATGCGCATAACAATATCAGCAGTACAGGTGAGTGCAAATGAAGGTTCTTAATGACCATGAAAGGAAATGTCGGGTTCTTTGACATACGAATACATGAGAGAGACTCCCATTTATGAGTAAACAAATTAAGAGTCATATTTTGTCACAGAGTCAAAAGCAAAATCTAGCTTCTATAGTATCATCTTTAATTCAGTTGGTGATGCTTTCTTTGTGGATATACAATTTAATGAGGAATGATATTGCCAGGACTGGTGACATAATCAGTAAAAACAAAGTGAACACAGTTACGTATGTGATAGCATTGCGGTGATGAAAGCAGACTCCTTTTGATTGGACTAATTCCAAGGTTTTCCCGATTTTAGTCAGTTGTTCAGAGGACTTGCCCGCTGTGATTATGTTACCTCGTCATTGTACAAAAATATTTTCCCTATTATCCAATCAAATACGTAGTAACACCTTGAATGGATGCAATCCAGCTTTGCACCGGGTCTCATGTCTACAGGGTCATTTCGCTTATATGTTTTTAACAGGATCCAATAACTATTAATTATTAATTGCGATTCTCGATTTCTGCAGGTCAAAATACATAGGAAAAATATAATTGCATTGAATGCGCAAAATGGCTGCAAACTAGTGTAATCAATTCAAGTTTAGTTCGTTGACATTCAAGGGGAGAATTTGTCAGACTTGGTATTTCATTTAAATTATATTGCACCCATGTATCGAGCTTGCCACTGCCATCTTGACAGTCATCATCTTTGGGTCATGTTGCACTCATGCACTAATGCATTGCCACACAATATACTCATCAAGGTTGGTAGGGGTTGCGGGATCGATAGATCGGTAGCAGTCTCCATTTCGAAATGTGCCAAACCTTTTTCTAATGCTCCGCAATTATTACCATGGTCCAAAAAAAAAACAGGAATTTATTTGAAGTTCCAACACTCACTCTTTTCCGAAACTCGCATAGCTTAAGATGCCAATTACGTAGCTTAGCTTAGCGCTTAATTATCAGAATTCTTTTCTATTCAAAAAATAATTATATTTGCTATCAGAATAATAATTAACAATAAATACTATTTAATTTCTTCTCTTATTACAGCGGACTACGTTGTGGACTATCACAATGGACAGTAATAGCTGCTCTTCGGATTAAGATTATCCATCACAGCTCCCATCTTAAAGAATCCCATTGTACACACTTGTATATTAATAGAGTTTTATTAAAAATTCAATAAAAATATTTATCACAAAACTTATACGAATTAAATTAATAAAGGAGTTAATTAAGATGACTACAATGGTATGCATTTCGTTGAATGCTCGTGGTAGGTGAATCCAGCATTGCAGATGCAGCGGTTGCGTCCATAGCAAATACCATTATCACATTTTCTAGAGAGAAGAAAAATTTCACTTAATACTTCTTGTGCTTTGTGTATAAATATTTTTTGCTTTACTCACTGATAACAGTCGGATTGGCAAACATTATCCTTGAGATTGTAGCCCGGTCCGCATTCGCACACATTGAACTCGCGACAATAGCCACCAACACCGCAATCCGGCTGACATGTGGGCTGACAGCCCTCATCCGTCAACTGATAACCCTTGGCGCAACCGCACACCTCGGGTTCGGTGCAATTATGCCTTGGATTGAGGCCACAACCGGCACTGCAAATGGGGCGACAAAATTTCCGCGACTCATCCAGCTTATAGCCGGCATCACACTGACAGCTGCCATCCAAATAACAGCGCCCATTGAGGCAACCCAGCGGGCAAGTGAACACACAGTCGCCGTTGTCGTTACTTACGAATTCCTCGTAACAACGGCACTGGCCCGGCGCATAGCAGAGTCCGTTCTGGCAGTTCTCACATATGGGACGGCAAACTGTGTTGCCGCGCCATCTCACGGGCCCGTAGCCGGGACAACACACTTCGATCAAGTGCAGCTTCTTGAACTCATCCATTTGAATTTTGGAAGCCCATGAGTATTTGTCCACTGTTTCAGCGCTGTGAAAAATTGCAGACAATTATTCTCATTATTTTATATAAAGGTTATATAAAGGAAGCTTAGTTAGTGTTGGCAGATAAATTAAATTATCAGGATGGTTTCCTGTAACATAAAGGAGGTGTCGGTCCTTTCCTGGCGCTGTACTTGTGCTTACTATCACCATCTTCAAGTAAGAGAATTTTAATCAGTACTTGAACAGCGTCACAACGTGGTATCACAACGGGCCATTAGGTGTGTTCAAGTGTGATTTTGGTTAACTGAAGCTGCCACTCTTACCTACCTACCTAGGGTTGACAGTCAACTTTGTCTGTGACCTTGTGGTTTCTTCGGTCAAAAGGTATGAGACTCTGGAAAAGTCCAGAGACCAGAAATATTTCGGTTATGTTAGTCCAGTTATGAGTGCTTGCCTTGATCAAGGGTACCTTAGAGGAAGAAACCGAATCACTTTCCAACGTTAGCGGAAAAAAGGAGGAGACACCTTTTTGGAAGTTTCGTGGCAAATTTGTGATTTTGATCACAAATAAAATTTCTATAGAATTACAATTAAATAGAAATTTGACGGTTGTAGTGCCAACTATTTTGAATATATTCGTGAACGATGTTGAATGAAGATGGTGAATGACAATCAAAGAGAAAATTGTTCCCACCACCACCTGAAGATCGTATTACCTTGGAGCACTTAAGCTTTGTTGTGATTGAATGCAGATGGTCAATGTCACCTAAAGCGACAACTTCCACCATGACGTGAATATCGTATTAGCTTGGATATACTCAAGCTTTGTGTCGGTTCAATGAAGATGGTCTATGACATGTAAAGAGACAATTTCTATGAGAAGATGTTGGTTTCCTGAGCTCGGATATACCAAAGCTTCGTATTGATTTTACTAGATTTATAATAAGTTATTATAGATAGATTAGGTTAACATGAGTGGCCATAAGCCACACATAGACCTATTGCTCCTTAGCGGCGCCAGATGGAGGTTGTCCTCTACGTAGAGTTGTAGTAAGTCTCTTGTAGGATTTAAACGTTTGTAGCGTTGCTCAAGAGTGCTTGAAGTTCCATTCCTGAGACGACGTCAAGCGTCCCAAAATGTGGTGCCCCCAAGCAATTTAAACGAGCTCTTCATAATGGAGAACATATGCTTAAGAGATGTTCCAACGTAACCGAATTAATCTGGCCCCCTTCTTAGGTTTATGCTCTAAGACCCTTCTTAGGTTTATGATCTAAGTCCCTACTTAGGTTTATGCGCTAAGCTCAATCTTAGGTTTATGCTCTAAGTCCCTTCTTAGGTCTATGCTCTAAGCTCCTTCTTAGGTTTATGCTCTAAGTCCCTTTTTAGGTCTATGCTCCAAGACCATTCTTAACGTTATGTTCTAAGCCCCTTCTTAGGTTTATGTGCTCAGCTCCCTCTTAGGTTTATTCTCTAAATCCCTTTTTAGTTTTATGTTCTACGACCATTCTTAGGTTTATGCTCTAAGTCCCTTCTTATATTTATGCGCTAAGCTCCTTCTTAGGTTTATGCTCTAAGCCCCTTCTTAGGTCAATGCTCTAAGTCCCTTCTTATGTGTATGCTCTAAGCCCCTTCATAGGTTTATGCTCCAAACACTTCGTTTGAATTGAAAAGAGAATAGTTGGTAAATGGACCTAAACTAGTCAAGGTCATTAACACTTGGGTATAAACAGCTTCGGTGTTCCCATATCATTGAAATGGTATGAGTATAAAGTTCCAAGCTGAACATTATTTTGCAATAACATTTCTAACTTCCAAGCTGAATATTATTTTCCAATAGCTTTTCTAATTTTCTGATTTATTCTTTGTGTTTTTACGCGTTTCAGTTTCAACTTACGGCACCCAAATTTTGCATTTGTTATGTTGACGATCCGACACTGAGTAGTTCGACCGCGTGAGACCAACGCGTGTGTTTTGCTGTTGTTGTTGTTGTTGTTGCTGGTGATGTAATTGCGATGAGTCCTGATTTTGGTGATAATTTCCACCTGGCGGCAGACGATTAACATTATTCGGCTGTTGTTGAGAGTTGCTATAACCGCGTGTGGAGCGTGGCGGTTCCTGCTGGTTCGGGTACTGCTGATGATGCTGCTGTTGATATTGTTGCTGATAAGAGTTCGGGTAGTGTTGCTGCTGTTGCTGATATTCTGTGCCCGTATTACCATATGCGTTAACTGTGAGCACCAAGGAACGATAATGTTGCAATATGAACGCCAGACAAAGCACCGAAAGGATGAAACGAAAGTTGTGCAGCACTGCAAAAGCGCCACAAGCAAACATTTTGCTCGATGTAATTAATTTTATGTTTTTGGTGAAAGTAATTTTTCTTATAATAAATAATTTTTAATTAATTATGATAATGTAGTTTACGCGACCGTTGCTGTAATCAAACTAAGCCAGAGCGTGCGAAATTTCGACGTACACGCCGCGTAGTACAGGCGTGTAGGAAGTGTATTAACGGCCTCTAGAGAGTGTTGCTTATCAGTTTGTTTGTGTTTTGAGTTTCAAAATATAGCATTAACATTGAAATGTTCTGAAATGTTGGCGGTATTGAATTCAGTTTCTTCACCATTAATTAAAAAGTTATTTGAAAACTTATCAGTGAGGCTTATTTCTCGAGACGTCATCGAACTGCGCGATTGGTCTGAAATTTTACAGGGTATGCGAAGTTTTATAGTTTTATGATTTATTTTTTTAATTCTATTTCTTATCCAGTCTCTTTTTGTGCGCTTTCTTCCTATGATTATCTTCTCAGTTTTTCCATAACTTTATAATATTATTTTCTGATTAATTTTATATACAATTTTTTACAGATCTCTTCAATGTCGGTTGTATAAGTTTGGTATATTTTTGTTTAGTTTAAGTTGCAGTACCCACCTACATTATCCTGATTCGTTATAAAGAATTCGCATTATATTATGCCATAATGTCTGTAAGCGGAATATGAGTCTAGTAACTTCGATTCGAAGAAAAAACATTTAGATTAAAGTATTTTGGGACCCTACCCTGGGCGGGATTCGAATTCAGAAACACAGGACTGTGAGCAGGCTTACCACTAGACCGAGGAGGCCGGAATTTTTAAAGAAATTTTGCACACATAAAAGATTTTTTGGAAATGTTTGCTTGCCTTTATTGATCAAAATCTGACAACTAAAAAAATTATTGGAAATGATAACACAACAAATTTCAACACATACATCTGCAGTTACCATAATATTTATCACACTCCTGCTGAGCCACTGATATCCTTTACTACTTATTTTCTCGTTTTCTAAAAAATGCTTGAAGACTACACTTAGTATAAATCGTATTATATTTTTATACTCATTCTCTTCCAGTCATATTAAAACTTATTCTATCTTAATCCGATTTTCTTTTCCAGTTCCAATTTTGATTTCGTCTCGTTTCATTCTTAATTTATATAATCATTACTCTATTTGAATCTCTTGTTTATTGTACTATATTCCAAATATAATGATCTCAGATTCCACTCTAATTTTTTGCTTTATTTATTTATTATCCACCAATTAGTCTCCTCTTCTCCCCATTCTTTGGGTATTTCACTCCTTCTTTCTTAGTTCCTTTTGTATATATTATATATTTTGTTCCTCATTTATTGCACATCTTTTTTCATTATTTCTATTATTTATTTATTTATTTATTTATTTAATTTATTTCGATATGTATTATTCCCTTTTTGTCTCGCTTCTTTCAATTCAATTTCGTGCACAAACCTGTGCAATACTTACTTGTCAATGATTGACAAGTGTGTTGAAATCTTATTCATTTCTTCTTCTCTCCAACTTGTAATCAATTTCTGCTTTTTAATGAGTTTCTTCTGTTTCTTATCTCCTGACTATATTTCAAAATATGTTGAGCTGAATCAGTTCAATTCTCATCCATCGCTCATTGAACGGCAATCTCCGACTTCAGTCAATAATTGCAGCTTATTTGAACTGGTCGCAGCTTCTCTCTTTATAATAGCTGATTTTGTTCTATTCTTATTTTAATTTAATTTTTTTATTTCCAAATAACAAACTATGTCAATTTTACGCGCTTTAGCAATAAACACGCTCTTATCATTCATGTTTTTGTTTTGTTTACTAAGTTGTACACACACCGAGATACCGAGAACCACCACTACCACAACTTTGAGACCTTTCATAAGAAGTCCGGGATTGTCACTGCCATCGCGAAACAGTCATCCGCCGAAATGTATGCGTGAAGTGCCGTAAGTATGGATAAATTGATAAAAAAAAAAGAGCGAATCCTGGATATTAGATAACCTACAAGTCAGGGAGGGAGATAGGAGACCGAGGCATTGCTGTATTTATTAAAAATGGAATGCTGTTTTGCACGCATGTAAACATTCCACTCAACAGTATTTTGTGAAACTCTACCAAGTGCCCATATTTTCAGTTCCATTCTAAGTCATAAAAATAGTGCCTAAATACTTCCAAACAGTTTACAAAACTTTTATTATATTGTCGTGGCGGCAATGATTATATTGCTCGATACACTTAGTGGCTGGAAGTTGTTACTGACATATTTCCCCTAGATCTTCCTAGATTCTAGGAGGTTAATTCTTAAGTTGTTCCCCCCAAAACGCGCCTAATCTATTACAATGTAAGCTAAACAAATTGTCTGTTTCTTTCCCTTGCAGCGCTGTTTTCTTTCAGTTCGAGAAAGATGTGAAGATAGTGGGCAACAGCACCACCAACGCCCACTTCAACGTGATCGAGGTCTGCTGTCATGGCTACAAGCGCTATGACTACGACTGGAGTAAATGTGTGCCGGATTGCGGCAATAAGTGCCAACAGAATGGTTTCTGTCTCGAGGGTGGGGTCTGTCAGTGTTTCGATGAATTCGTCCTGAATCATCGCAACGTTTGCATACCCATCTGCCCGCTGGGTTGTCCCAATGGACAGTGTTATCTCAATGGTACCTGTGTGTGCAACATAGGTTACGAACTGGATCCCACGAAGAAGTACTGCGTTCCGTTATGCGAGCCCTTCTGTGGGCACAATGAAATTTGTGTAGCGCCGAATAAGTGCGCCTGCAATGAGGGCTACGCGAAGCCCGTACACGATACTACCGGCATGGGCTGTCAACCGATATGTATACCCGATTGCGGCTACGGTCATTGTGTGGGTCCAAATGAATGCGAGTGCTTTCGAGGATATCACAAGCGCATCAACGGCACCGCTTGTGAGTTCAATTGTTATATGTAAGTGGACTGAAGCTGATACGATTTGCAGGCGTCTTCGTATCCTTTTAATTAATCTTAACCGCTTTGCAGGCGCTGTGAGAATGGCTTCTGTGTGGATCGCAACAATTGCAAGTGTCAGGATGGTTACAGGTATGACCTCAACACCACTTCTTGCCTGCCATACTGCGGCGTCGATTGCGAGAATGGTGTGTGTACATCGCCGGGAGTCTGCCGCTGCTTTAATGGGTATGAACGCAATGGAGCGAAGTGTGAGGCCATCTGTGAGCGGTGAGTTTAAATACCTTGCTGGCATTATATTATTATATTTTCTCCACTTTCAGTGGTTGTGGCTATTATGGCAAGTGCATAGCTCCCGATGTTTGTGGATGCGCCATTATAGATGGTCCCTTCAACTCATATCAGCAGTGTCACTTGGGTTATTGTAACTCCAAGGGACGCTGTCGCTGCCACGATGGAACTACGCGCTTTCTCAATCAGTGCATGTCACCGGATAAGGTTACCACTTATGCCTCAATGCGCCACATAAGGCTGAATGAGTCGTTGGCACTCGAATTTGATTTGCTAATTGGCAAACACTTCTTTATGGGCGACTATGTGCCACTTTATTGAGTTCTCATTAAGATGTTTCCAGGATATTTCTCTTTATGATTTATTAAATTAAGTTTTTATATTTTGTGTGTATTTGGTTCATGAGGCAATAACGTAAAAGAAAGATATATATATGCTAAAATAGAATTTTCTAAAGAAAATATATCAATTTTATCAGAGTTCAGTTGTGACTGCAAATGAACTATGTTACTGTAGGGTTTTAGTATCCTTAATTCTGTGCCATTCACTCCTGGTATTCTAAAAAGGATTCGGCTATAGTTTTAAAGAGGATTCTATCAAAGTTTTAAAGTTGATTCTACCAGCAAGTGAAGGTACTACAATATTCGTCATATCGTACTTGCTACTTGCACAATAACTTCTCCAGCAATCTTTTATAATCTAGTTTCTTACCTTTATCAACACAACTATCAAATAAGAAAAATTTGCTCTAAATGTTTTATGGGAGCTGACAGTGACATTTAGGGAGACCAATACTTGATAGAGTAAAACCCACTCAGTAAACTAAAAATTACTTTCCTGGTTGCGCAAGGAAGAAACTTCGAATTGCATGGTTTTTGAAATACAAATTTTTATATTTCTCATGGAGCAAAGTTGATTCATATAAATTTATACTTATTATGGGGCACTCAGTTGATTTCGGTACATACCGCAACACAGTTGTGCGAACCCATGCAATGGCGGCATCAAATTTGCAGCAGTGTTTTGATTTCTATAATATTCAGTCTACTAGAAAATTTTGAGAATCTGAACTCATGCCTGAAGATAGTTTTTTTTAATTTCTTTGTTTGGCAGCAAAGCAGGGTTTAAGCTGAAGCAGGAGAAAATTTCTTTCATTTAGTCTTTTGGATATTGGCAAGTTCAAAAAGTTTAACAATTTTGTTTGCGATGCTTTATTTTCAAATTAAATTGTTATTAATTAATACATCTTTTGATTTTTTGAACCTTCCTTGGTTTTGCTGTATATTTTGCATACTTTTAGGGTAAAGACGAAATCAATCAAAGGTCGAGTCTTCTGCATTTCTACATTTAAAATTAGTTACAATGAAAATATGTACAAATAAAAATTTCGATTTTTTTAAATATACATTAAACAAAATCTCAGTGATTTTTTCTCAGTTGTCCATTTAGCCCCTTCAAGGCTCAAAAGTGTTAGGACCAACATTTTATTGGTAATTGGAAAATGCATGAGTTGATGGATAAGTTTATGCTGTCTTGTTTACTAGAAGCCTTTGTCGGAAAAAGCCTAGGGGAGATATGTTCAAATTTTATTGATTTCTTCGATCGAAACATGTTGATTTTCATAAAGCAAAGAACCTTCAAAAGTTGTCTTCAAGAGGTCCAGGAATATGTTCTCAAATGAATTTTGAATTTCTTTCCTGACATTATTCAATTTCAGTTAAAATTATTTTTATTTTGGAAACAATGCAGAAATTTCAATGTTTTAAACCTTGATAAAAAGTAACAACGAATATTTCCTGCTTGAATTGCAGAAAGCTTAAAATTCCTGCAGGATCCCACAAAAAACTTCAGTTATTTTTTATTGCATGAATAAAAAAAAGAATATTATCGCTTTTTTATTTAAAAATTGGTCGACTATGAATACATAAATTATTTTTAGTTGGTATTACTTTCAAAATTACAGCAAATTTATTTGGTTTTCACGTTTGACATATGTGACCTTCTCCGAGAAAAGGGCCCTAGTGTGTCAAAAAAGCGGTACTTGGGAAGATCGATGAAAATGAAAAATTTTAATATTTTTCTCATTTTAATCGATTTTCCCAAGTACCCGTTTTTTGACACACTAGGTCCCATTTCTCGGAGAAGGTCACATATGTTGATTTATACCTATATTTCGAATGACAGCTCCAACAAAAGTTATTTTTATAGTATACCTTTAGGCATTCAAAAAATTTATATTTTAGTTAAAAATATATATGGGTTTGGTTTACTTTTGAGCCACTTAAAATGGACCAAGCTAATAGTTTTGCACCTTGGCTATTAGTAAGTTAAGAATAATTTTAACCACGAATTCATCGAGCGCAACATTGCTGATTATTTTGATTTGAGTTCGAAATAATTAAAATGTTTAATATATGTTATTTCTTCATAAATCGATCATGTGAATTGCGATATAGAATGAAAATCGTACTTGTGGTCATATATGAAATTTTTTTTAATATTACTTTGACTAATGCAAACGATTCTAGTACATAAAAGGAATAATGTGACAGTGAATTTCTCCGAAATTCGCACCAAGTGATGTAATTTCGAAATAACATTCGGAACAGCCCTTTGTATAAATGAAACCTCACGACGAGTCTGAATTAAATTGAATCAATATACATGACCACCTGGGAGTTAAACCAAAATGTAGTGCATAAAAACCGAAATACTGGGTACAAAATAATAAACAGAGAAGCCCGCAAAAAAATTCACGTCACTAAATTATTTGTAATATTTACTCATCTGCGCATACCGAATTTTGAGAACCGCGATGCTAGTGTTCCATAAACTCTGCAGCATAATCAAAATAATTCCACCAGGGCGATGCTGTATGGATCGGGAAGTATTTTGGAACTTCACGGATTGACACTTCCTCATGGTTACTCCACCACACCAAGATGTATTAGTGATGCATGTATTTGCATGCATCCAAACCTTCGAAGCGCAGTAGGCTCCTAGTCGACATTTCCAAACGCTAAGCTCGATGAAATTGTAATAAAATCATTGTTTAGAATCGTATTCATTTGGATGACTTCGATCTTGTAGATATAAAGAAGATATGCAAAGCAATTAGTCCAACACTCACTTTGTTATTCCAATCTCTATTATTAAGGTCACTAAATCTATTGTGTTGGTAAGTAACTCAAAAATTCTACTATTTTATACAATTTTGTGTTTTCCGTTGTAAGGAATCTCTAGCTGGGGTACGCTCAGTCTTCCCAGAGTCCTGTACAATATTTATTTTATTGACCTTAACACAACACGTTTGATGGAGTTTGTTTTACTTTCTTTTATTATTCAGTAAATTACAACTTCATCTTAGACTAATTATAACTAAATCCTATATTCTCTCCGCTTCGTCTAATTGCAGTGAAGTGGGGTAGTGGCAGACGTAGAAGCACTAGCTGCTTTGAAATTCAACGCCGGTTAAAACCTCGCGTTTACTTCGTCTAGGGTGGAGCACTCTCTTACGTGGTAGTGATGTCGGTGAAAACCTCACACCACCAATCACGTAAGAAGTCTCAAAAGTCTAACTTGAAGCAATAGCTGCTTTGAAGTGAAACGCCGGTTAAAACCTCGCGTTTACTTCGTCTAGGGTGGAGCACTCTCTTACGTGGTAGTGATGTCGGTTAAAACCTCACACCACCAATCACGTAAGAAGTCTCAAAAGTCAGGAACTGTCTGCCGTGGTCGCCACTGTCCGCGAATACTATACCCATTTACTCGCCTGCTCGTCCGCTGTTGTCGCCGCCGCTGTTGGAATCGCAAGAGCGCGTGCTCGTCCGCTGTTGTCGCCGCCGCTGTTGAAATCGCAAGAGAGAGCCTGCTCGTTCGCTGTTGTCGCCGCCGCTGTTGAAATCACAAGAGCGCCTGCTCGTCCGCTGTTGTCGCCGCCGCTGTTGAAATCGGAAGAGAGAGCCTGCTCGTTCGCTGTTGTCGCCGCCGCTGTTGAAATCACGAGAGAGAGCCTGCTCGTTCGCTGTTGTCGCCGCCGCTGTTGAAATCACAAGAGACCGGTTCCTCTGTGCACCGGCCTTTTATACATTTTTTCATGCGAGCATCGAAAAGTCCCGTATTTCGGCACTGTGTCGTGTTCGCGCATACGGAATTCCCGTATTTCGGCGTTGTGCCATGTTCTAGCATAACCACGTGTGGCGTGGTTTGGCTACATGTGCTCGCATGGTGTTGGTATATGGTGAGGGCGGTATTTTGTGTGACCTAAAATTGTTACAAAATTTAGGTCTTCACAAAATTTTATATAGATACTCTTAGAAGGATTATTGGTATATTGATTTGAGCCTGTCGATCATGAAGCATTCTCATAAGTTGTGTTCTAAAGTGTTAGTGTACAGGATAGTTACTCGTATGTTAAGAATATTTATAACCCTCAAGGATGCGTTAAGGGCTTAAGAGAACATTAGTTCGTATGAATATATTAGTGAAAGTAATTTAAGTCAGAATCAGCCAAAGTGGGTCTGACGGTAAACGAGGGCAAAACAAAGTATATGCTGTCTGCAAACAGAGGAGCGCCGCGTCTAGGCTCCCACGTTTCAACGGGCAACTACAACTTTGAAGTCGTCAAGGAATTTACATATCTTGGCACCGCCGTTAACACCAATAATGATGTCAGCCTGGAGATAATGCGAAGAATTACAATTGCTAATAGGTGCTACTATGGGCTCACTAAGCAATTGGGTTGCAGAGCCCTCTCTCGATCGACGAAGCTGACACTCTACAAGACGCTCATTCTGCCGGTGCTTCTTTATGGCGCTGAGGCATGGGTAGTATCGCAGGCGAATGCAGCCGCTCTTGGGGTGTTCGAGAGAAAAGTTCTTCGCAAAATCTTTGGTCCTGTTCGAGTTGACGACGACTACCGTATTCGAATGAACCACGAGCTGTATGAGCTCTACGCTGACATCGACGTAGTTCAGCGTATAAGTATTCAGCGACTACGCTGGCTGGGTCATGTCCATCGTATGGATGAAGAAGCTCCATCGAAAAAGGTATTTGAGACGAAAGCCGAAGGTCGACGACGAAGAGGGAGACCATGCCTCCGATGGATGGACCAAGCTGATGAAGCACTGACCACGCTTGGTGTAACTGATTGGAGAGGGCGCGCGCGAAGCAGAGGCGCCTGGCGAGAGTTGCTCAAGTCGGCCGTGACTCGCCCGCGGGTTGTAAGGGCCACCTAATAAGAAGAAGAATTTAAGTCAGAGTTGCAGGCATTTATTAATAACTTACTGATTATTGCAATTAACATTCGATAGATATGAAAAACATCTGTTATTTTAATTCCTTTGTTCTTTGGTTACTACTCAAAAATTGAATAAAATTTATAATTCTCCTGATATGCAATGTTTACATATCTCACTGCATTTTAAGATTTTTGGAAACCCAAGTTGACCCAAAATAAAGGAAGCAATAATACCAAAGTAATAAAATTTGTATTTCTCCACATAAAATATATATTGCAATTTAAATAGGAAACAAAACAAAAATCATCCATTTCTTAGATCCCTCAATAATTGAATCAAACCATTAATTTTCTGGAAGCATAGCCTAATAAATCAAATCGAATCAATACCGAAATGATTCATTTGCTTCATAACCCTGAATAATAACCCTAAATTAAACCAGTAAAAGAAGCAGGAAGGAGCAATATACCGATACCTTTAACCATAAGATCAAACTGCACTCATACAAATAAAATGGGCATCCCAATAAAACTAAGGCGATATTGGACTTATATAACATAACATAAACATAATCTTCCTAGGCAATCGTTCATACTGATGAATTCTCTCTATAGGTGAGGGTGGCCTCTAAAATGTTGCCCTCACTATGATGAGTAATATTCATTATAAATTTTGTACCACTTCAACAAGATTTGTATATAAATATTGAATAGATCTCGTGTGAGGCACAATACATTAATAGTAGGCATCGAATTTGAGGAAACCCCCCCCCCAAAAAAAACGCCTCAAATGAGGATTTTTTCAATCTACGAGAGGAACAATACATACAAATTCTTAGCTCCACCAAGCTAAAGATTACATTTAATTATGTAAAAATGTTCAAGCCGGTGAGGACTGTGCTATTTACTGCAAAGCTCGTTTCAAGTCAACGGCCTGCGAGTACGTTCTCGTCGGGGCATCGTACCGTCTTTAATGTGCTCTGACCTTAAGGCAGCTAACACAGCGTGGGCTTAGATAAAAATAAGCAAGCTCAAGTTTAAATAATCAAACGCTCTGAAACACTTGCACATGAACTTTTTTCGCCACAGACGCAGGCTCTGCTCACACAGTGAATAAGTGTAATTCTGAGTCTAAGTGGAGCGGTCGTATGCGCGACCTTAAAATAGAATGTACCATAAATGAAAGCTGATACCGGCGGGTTTATCAGCGCAAACTAATCAAATATAAACAGAAAGTTTAATTGCGTGAAAGAATACTTTGAAAGAAAATATTTACTTTCATTGTGACGATGAGCAGTGTTGCTAGGAAGCTGCGTGCCGAAACTTGTGTGTGGGGAGAGTGGCGCTTGCATACCACAGTTGCGTAGCGGTTTAGTAGTACAGCAGACGCTTCTGTTGCAGGAATCCTATCAATTAATATTCCGAGCAAACCAAAAGGAGCAGAAAATGAAAGTGTCCAACAACTTGCTGACATTTGTGGTGCTCATAGTGGGCTTGACGCAGGTGCGAGCGCAATTCTGGAAGTTGAACAGCCCCAGTGATAAGGACTTATTCATACTTGAGACCAAATCGAGCATGGCCTCTGGCATCTGCTATAAACAAGTGGCGTGTGTATTAAATTAAAAACTTATATCTTTTCGAAACTATGTTAATTAACTTTGTGATGGTTTCTTTTGATTTCAGTGCCAAATCCAGTGATCCTGAACTCCGACTGCAAACCATCTCCTACTGCTGCGAGGGCTATGAGCAGAAACGAGATACTGAGGGCATGCAGTGCCAGCCTATTTGCTCAGAGGACTGCTGGAATGGCATTTGTACGGCGCCGGATGTGTGTGACTGTTATCCGGGCTATGGGCGCATGGGAGGCCGCTGTGAGGAGCTGTGAGCATCAATATAAGCCAGTGTTATAATACCATGAGAGATCATTTAATTTATTTTATGTTTTTTGTCAATATGTTGAGGTTTATTACAGGAATTATCAATAGCAGGAATAATCCGAGAAATCAATATATATCTGTACTTATTTAAACATATTTTTATTATAAATTTGCTTAGCATTCACACCCAGTTGAAGGTATTTGATGATGCAGAGACTAGAATTCGACTGTTTATTGCAGAAACCTTGTTGGAGTCTAATAAATTATTTTCTCACTCTAAAAGAAAAAGTCATCTTTGAATGTACTTATACGGAAATTCTTGTTGCATTGTTGTTGTTAACTTTACGTTCATTATAAAATAATTCCTCACTCTAATAGCATAAGTTGGAGAGATGACATTTGCATTACATTGCTGTCCTTAACTTTAGGCTGAGATTTATCTGCAATAAATTGCTATTTAATCTAGTGCAACAATTCCACTCCTTTAAAATGAAATCTTGTATCTTTTGTTGATTGACTTACATAGAACACCTTTAAATAGAGTCATCGATATATCTGCTTAACTGATTTTGACATATAATCAGTTGAGCAGATATATCGATATCGATATCGAACAATCCCATTTAATTATTCAAATTTATTCCATTCTTTGCTTTTGTATATCTGTCTTAGTGCTTTAACATCACTTTGAAAAGTTGTGACTTTATCTCTCTCAGTACTCTTTGTACGAGTAATTGCTAACAGCTGATGTTGGATCACAAGGAAGTTGCTGCAACAATTATCGCTATTAAATGCTGTCTAAGCGGCAATATATTCACAATCTCAGATGTTTAAACGGCACGTTTTGGATTTTGCATTTTCTAAATATTTGTAGCATTACTCATTTAATTCTAACTTTTCATTTAAAGTACGAGTACTTTGAAAATGTTCTCTAAGCCTCCCAATTTGAGTGAAGTTATGCAGACTGCGAATAAATGGAATTAAATACAGAATATATCTCTAGCGAATATTATAGATCATTCATTCAGCATTACAGTCCGGGGTGGGCTTTAGCTGCTTAAGCAATCTTCTTCCATTCAACACGATTCTATATATGCCCGATCAGCTTGATATATTCATGTTTTCATAATTTTTGATATGGCTTAAATAGAGCAGTGGAATAGAGGAAGATTGATATATTTCTATTGCTCACCACATACGGCTTTGATCATTATGATGTTCATTTAACACCAACAACTAACAATTAGTTAGTTACTGCAAATATTTATATTAAAATTTATAATGCTATATGAGTCATGTCATATCGTTAAGTTTTACAGTGATTTATGCCATAGAATAAATCAAAAATAAATTCTTATAAAATAAAGTTAATTTGTGACCAATTTCTAGGAGAGTGTGGTAAATATTTTTTATTTGCATTTTTTCTGGCTTCTTCACAAAAATCTAAATTACTATTATTGCATAATTATTATTATTACATACCATATTCAATTATGTATATAGGGTTTGGGATATAATGAGTGCTAGCAACTATTTAGAAAGAATATTGGCGTGGGTTAGATTCAAAAACGCAAAATCACAACTGTTATACTAGCATGCTTTGAAGCAGAGAATAATCACAATTTCTGTATTTCTTACAGATGCAATTTACTTACTTAATGGTATCTCCAAATATGCTTTTAGTGAATGTTTTTTTATACTATAAGAAAAAAATTTCAATAAATTTCATTAATGAATCAATCAATGAAAAAAATTAACTATTAATAATCGAGTATAAAATCGACCCTTTATATCTATATTATATCTGAAAAAATATTTATAGTTAAACTTATTTAATTTCTAATGGCCTGTTATGGTCCTTGTCGAATTCATCCATAGAGCAGAAAGATAATGAAAGAACATGGCTTTCAACTACTTCCATTCTTTACAGAAAGAACTTCTACGTACATAAGGACCTGATGACTTTAATTGGGATGCTTTGACATCACCAAACGGATGAAAAGCTATAGCAATATGAAAATTACCGGTACCAAACCAATAGGGTAAATTAGATCGGACAGTTGTGATCACATGGATCACTAATGACAAAATGTAGAATGACACAGTGTCGGCCATGGAGCAAACAAGGACAACAAAATTGTTATTATTTCTTTTCTCTCTTAAAGTAATGTGTTAAATTATAGTGACTGTATCAGTTTCTTCCAAATCTGCCCACTCGTTGTGTGGCATTGAATCACTTTGCGTTCGCATTGTCTTCTTTATGCAAATTTACAAATTACTTACGTATAATCTGAGACACTTTAGTGACGCTATCAGAATTCTCGGAAGCTCGTTGTTGTCAATTTGATATGCTACCATTTTCGGGGTCTATAAACAAACTTCAAATTAAATTAACACTAAATGAGTTCATGAATATTTGGTCTACTATAGAAAAGAGAACACTCAAAACAATATAAAAAACCAGTTGTTAGTTGGTCATCCGACGATTACAATTCACAACGTAACTACCTCGCTAAATGGTAAATACAATCGAAATAGCGGAAAGATGTTTTTAATATTTTTGTACGCTACAGCCAGAAGTGAAGGCTGAGACGTATATCATTAAATATATTGGTGAATGTTTATATTTACTTTACTGATTTAAGGAGAGCAGCCAAACAAGTAATGTCTGGAATAACTGTGGTAGAAAAGAGCATATTACTGGGGACTTTAATATTATAGTAAATATATAATATCAGCATCCTGTATGATTAATTTCAAGGTACAATGTGCCTCATAGATAAGGTTGACAGATATAAATTGTATATATTAAAAATTCAGTCACTTGGGTTCTTATCTAGATTATTGCAGAAATGTACATAGATACCTAATATCACTGACACAATCATTTCAGACCCAATGCGGTGGAAAAAATTTAGTGATACCTCTCACTCTCCCATATAAATACGGTAATACAATAAAAATAAATATTTCTGAATTTAGCTGACTTTTACTGTACTGTTATGCTATAACGCCGATATTTCACAGTTGTAGTGACAATTCTGCCTTCTACATCCTTGCGCCAATGTGCGCCCGGACCCTTTGACTCCTATCTAACTGTTGAGATTACTTGCTATGCTCATCAAATATCGTATCAGAATATGTGTCCAGCGGCTATAATGATCTACAGATCTTTTGCTTACATTGTAGGGTCTGCTCGGTTCTCAACATGGCCAGCGATAACACAAACGCAACTGTTGCTCATTATTATGTACAAACAATTCGCACTAACATTTAAACTTCTAAGCGTGTCAGTTTAAGCGCGGATTTTGCCACAAGCGGACGTGTTATAAAGCTTTGCCACATAAATCTCGTTTAAGTAGAGAACAGACTTCAATTGAAGAGTGCAGCTTGTCTAGCGAAGTGTTTATTAAGCAATTCAAGTATTATTGATCATAGTGAAGTGACATCATTTGCCAGAACAGACAAAGTGAAACAACGTTAATAACGATGAAGTCATTACTACTACTCTTGATGTCGGTGTGTGCATATAATGTGGCGCAGGCGCAATACAAAACCGCCGGCATTAAAACACATTATCCATCACAAAGTTCTGGTAGTTTAGTATCGATGAATGACACCGCCGATCGGTCTATTTACTACTCGTATAATGGCAGCTCAGATTATGACGGATATTATAAGCCTGCCGATACCTATCAGGGTGGATCGCATGTGGTGTATCCCACCAGAGCGCCTGTATTTTATGATCCTACTGCGGAATTCATCAATAAAACACGCTCCGGAATGGCCTCGGGAATTTGCTACAAAGAAGTGCCGTAAGTTGGGGGTGAAAGAATATATAATATTATTGAGTCTGGGTTTTAATTCTCTGAGATAGGGAACATTTCGACAAATATATGCGTTGATGGGATCTTCTATTTTGTACTGATAGGCAGAAGACTAATATCCGATGAAGAGATCTTCTATTTAGCAGTGATAGGTATAAGAAGTAGATTGCTTAGGATATACCCTTCGGGATTCAAAACATATCGAGAGATATGTGTAGTTTAGTTTATTACAAATGTAAAGAACCAATATTAATTTTAGGTCTGCGACGTATACTCGTATGCATGAGTCCAGGATAAGGACCTTTCATTCGAATTGGAATTTATATAGGTTTCTAGACAGTGCAGGATCCAGGACTTTGTTAACGGCAAATTTGATATATATTTTTTATTATTTTAATTAATATTTTTCGTATTATTTTAATTATTTATTTAATTAATTAAATATATTATAAAATAATTAAAAATTCAAGATTTTTCAAATGAATAAAAATATTCCCATATCCAAAATCGAATGAGGAAACTTGATAATCAGCTTCCTATAATTTAGTAGCCCATAAAATTCTGTCAAGTAGATTTCCATAATTAGTTAAAATATTCCAAAAATGCTTTCTTCATGAGAAGCTCATAAATAAAGTAAAGCGATGATTTCTGGAACCCTGCCACACACTTTGAATATTTGCGAATTCAGTAATTGGCGAGGAAAAATATTTTTAGAACAACTTCCACCTATTCCACCTAACTATTTCCAGAACTGAAGAGTCTCGTGCTAGAAATATATATCCAGAAGTCGTTTTGAATATGTGAAACAAATACATATTCAATGAAATACCAATTAAAATGAAATCCGATCGAATGAAATAAC